>JAVGVS010000725.1:0-82500 GCA_032718565.1 Distichodus sexfasciatus
ACAACAACAACAACAATAATAATAATAATTATTATTATTATTATTGTTATTGTTATTATTGTTATTATTATTACCAAATAATAAATATCAACTACAGTAACAATCTTTCAGACCACAAATTTGACAGTCTGACTGTAAAAATGAGCTTACTGTGTCTTTCATAAATAGACTCACGACAAAAAGTCTATGTGTGTGTATGTGTTTGCATGTGGAGTAATGACTTCATCAGCTTGAGCTGGGTCCTCAACCTCCCTGAGGTTTGCTCTAGGTGCAGTGTTGCACGTTGGAGTTTTCACGTTGTTGTCGCCTCTTGTGACTTTGAGCTTGTTAGACTAATGATCTCAGTTTCCTCACATTCGTCATCAGTGTGTCGCACGCATAACGGCTACAGTAGGTGTTAAAAGCATCACAGAGCGCGGTATCATAATCTGGTGTTGGTCATCTTTTTTGGAGTAGAGTTATAGAGTTGACTTGCACTAGAGGAAAACCAACATAAGTCGTCTTTGAAAAGTTGGATGTCAGAAGTCTAATGGTTTGGGAGCTGGTAAATGTAGGATGTGTGACAGTTTTTTGTAATATATAGCATCGTTCAGTACAAAGCTAATTCAGTACTTCACTATTCAATAACCAGACAAAAAAATCTGGCAATAATAGTTTTATTTGCTTTTGTTATACTACTACTAATAATAATAATAATAACAATAATAATAATAATTAGGGATGCACCGATTGATCGGCCAGCGATCGGAATCGGCCGATTTTTGACCTCACACGTATTGCCGATTTCAAACCAATCTTGCGCATGCGCATTACTCGCAGCACAGCCACGCGTGCATTCAGGCAGTGTTCACATGTACACTCAACGGAGGTGTTTCTCATTCACTTTGAATGGGGTGACATCGTGCGGTGATGAAATGAATTTTGGGTGCGTGAGTATGGCGTCACATCAGTGCCAAAACTAGAGCGCCCAAAATCGCTTGCCGCAAAAAAATTGCGGGCGTAAATTTCAAAGTTGCGCGTGCAAATGTGAAACTTGAGAGCACAAAATTAAGAATCGAGTGCGCGGTTGTGATAATATTGCGCGCAAACTGTATTTTTCCCCTCACGAATGTCTTTTTTCCTCTCGATGTGGTAAATGTGCTCGCACGCAAAGTAGATTACCGACGAGCGGCTTTTTTGCTCGAGTGAGATTTCTGCGCGTGCAGTTTGAAAGGGGGCGGGTTTTGGCAGTTTTGCGGCGGGTTTTTGGCAGCTTCTGCCTGCGAATCCTTTTGGCCGATGGCTCCTGGTCTTGTGATTCACTGCACTGTGATTGATCAGCCGTTTTCCATAATTGAGGATACAGGCTTCAGAAATCTGATAAATCACCTCTGCCCAAAATACACAATGCCAAGTAGGCGTTACTTTTCGGACGTCGAGTTACCGGAGTTTTTACATTTTACGAGTTACATTTTATTTATTTAAATTTGTAAAGAAAATTTGTTATGAAAATAAAGCATTATATTAAAGAAAATTAGATTTTTGTTTGTATTTGCTGTAGAGCTGCCACTATGATTTGTCACTATTATAAAAGTAACGAGTAAACAGGGAAAGTAGCTACCCATTTTGAAACCCATTTTTTTGTGTCGATGTCGTCGACTACTCGCAGCAGCTCTAATTTTCTGTTATCTGGGCAAAAATTCGGTATCCGAAAAATTGGTATCGGCCGATCGCACTTACAAGAAAATCGGTAATCGGAATCGGGCAAGAAAATTGCAATCGTTGCATCCCTAATAATAATAATAATAATAGTAATACTGCGATATAAGTAAATTAACTAGTACACATTGGGTTCTTTTGACAGATGGATTTTGTTGTGGATAAATGTGGACATATGTTATAATACTAACTAACGCTGGGATGCAGTATGAAATATAACAGATATCTGTAATGATATACAGAGGAAAAAAAGTACTAATAAATTAACCAACAGATAACCAAAAGTGGAGTTTGGAAGCTAGATTTTGATGCGAGAAATATTTTTCTCATAAAGGAATTGTAAAATTCTCATTACGCCCTTACTAATTATAGCCGGTACCTGTAAACTGATGCGCCCTCTTCTCTGTGCCCACAGTGCCAGACTCTGCCAAGCCCGGCCCTGCCCCTCTTCCCCCAGTCAACCCCAGCACCACCAACCCGTCTGTGCCCTCGGTTAACGTCAACGGTGGCAGTGGCAATGGCAAGCGGCCCACCTCCAGCCCCCAGCAACAGCAGCAGCAGCAACCGGCAACAGCAGCCCCCCGTTACCCGCCCCGAGAGGTGCCGCCACGTTTTCGCCAGCACGAACACAAGCAGCTGCTGAAAAGGGGTCAGCCTCTGCCCCCAGGGAGCCCTGCCGTGGTGCAGCAGCAGCCCTCCACGACCGCTCCCACCTCCGCACCCTTCTCCTGCCACACCCATTCAGGTCAGAGGAGGTTCTGATTTTCATAAACTCACTGGAAAATTCATGGCCATTGCTTTGTTGGAACAAGGGATGTATAGCGGATTTAGACCCAGAATGTGCATGTGTCCAAATTTTTATTGTGGATTGTTCAGGGCTTAAGAGTCACACATCATCACTCGAGTCACATCACGTTTTTTTTTTCCCCTGTATTTATTAAATGCTTGCATGAAGAGCTCCTTTCATGCCCTAGCTAGAATAGAGCCAGACTTGAACCAGCAGCCTCTTGACCAAGACATGAACCAGCACTGCTGTCTAGTAATCTTCTTAAAATAAACATGCAAAACCCATACACACTGAAATCCAGGCTTTTTCCAAAATCCATTGTTTAAATGTCCCATTGTGTTGGAGTCAGGCTTTAATTGTCATGCATCAAAAGTAATTCCAGATGAGCAGTCAGTTGAAAATAAGACCTTTATTCCTTTAAAATATTAGCACAATAACATATGAAGTGGCTGAAAAAAGACTATGAAATAAACTATGTTTAGCTAAAATATCACGAGAACACTTTCCTTATTAATCTGGCAGTTATGAGACTTCTAAAATGAGTCAAGTCAAAGTTTTAAAGTCATTTTTGACATTAGAAAATTAGGGTTAGGTGCACTACAAGGGCAACTTCATGATTTTGTCATATTCTTATGATTTGTTTTTGGTGCAATAAATTGAGAACATTGTTATTGGACTTCTCCCCCCTTATGACAGCCCTTTATCCTGTCTTGTTCATCCTCAGGCCTCATGTGGGAGTCTCATGAATGTGCTTGATGTGAGCTAACTCACTGACATGTAATTGAACCACAACGCTGCATTCAAGTCTCAGTTTTCCATTTGCGGTCTGTCTATGTTTCCATCGTCAATGTTGGCAGACTTAGCTCTAGCTGTGTATGCTGCGGTAGAGAGAAGCGAAGCGCAAGCTCTTTGGTGTCGTCTTGCTTCCTGTGTCGGCGCCGACTCTCTCACATGGGTACGTGGGCAGTTATAGCTCAGTTTAGCCAGGTTTGCCTTGAGCTCGGTACTCTGGCTTGGCAACGGCGTTTGTCTGCAGCCAGCCAGAAAATGGCAGCCGTCCAGCCAGGCCAGGGTGACTCACAGCTTACGGTAAGACTCGAACTGATCTGAGGGACGTTGTTGCTCCCTCCCCTGCTCGTTGTAGGGTTTTGATTGGTGCTTGGTTCATCTCAGTGCAGAGCAACGTCCCGCCTTTTTGGCATGAGAAAAAGACTCCGACTTTGATAGCGGAGCGGCTCCCTACTAGGCGTGTAAACAACACAGCTCCCTTCCCCCCGTTTATTATCCACCTCCACACTTTACCCCCAGCTGGGCTGCACTTCCTCTGAAGTAGAGCCAGGCGACTGCTAGAGCAACTTTGAAATAGAGCCCGACTAGTGTGGCAGTAAGGCCAATACTGATTTTAATAATTATAGAAATGTAAAATCAGAAAATTATTTACTAGATGTTTTTTTTTTTTTTCAAAACATTAACAAATTTCTTTGTTAATGTTTCATCTCTTATATGTGGAGATTTCAACCTCACAGAGATAAAATTACTTATTTTCATAAAAATATATTTCAAAAGACATGCAAAATCTTCAAATGTTTTGGATAATTATGTCAGAATTCTGTCCGTTTTACCTAATTAGTGAGTGCTTGGCTCTGTGTGAGGGCGTTTGGATTATGTTTCCTTTTATTCGATCCTTGCATATGTCACCGCATAGCCGAGAACACTTTGGATTCGTGCAAATCAAGATGCCATCTTGTCAAAATAACTAAGCATTTGTATCTGGAAGGGCAGGATTGTAGTAAATCTGTACATTATCTTGGTCAGCTGCCCTCTTCTGGACAAACTATTAAATTGCAACATTCATAACGCAATTAACGAACCTGTCTATATTGAGTTTTTAGCTCAGATTGGCATTTTAGCTCATATCGGCTTATATCATATTGACTCTCTGATTAATCGGTCAGACTCAACTTTGAAACACTGCAATATATTTTTGGGTAAAAATTGTGTTCATTCTCTCACACCATTTAAGACTTTTATTTTGTGTTCTTGTCCAGAGCAACTTCTGTTTCCTAATGCTAGGGACATTCTTCCTGGAGCATCTTGGGTTAAGGTTTTTCTTGATGAGGGACTCAGTGGTGGAGCTAGACTTGAAATCATGATCCCTTGGTTTAACTAGATCATCACCAACTTTAGAGCACTTAGACCCTTCACTTAGGCCTTGGTGTAGTCCAGTGTTCATTTTGAGATGGTACAGATGGTCAGAAGGGTGAAGCTGAATTTGTACCTTCAACCTCTTGGTCCATTTCCAAGTATGCTACCACTAGACTACCACCACAACTTCTCTTGAAGCTACCTCTCCTTAATAATCTTTGTCAACATCTATAGTATGTGGGACAAGGAAGGGATTCAAACCCACCCTGAAGGGGACTGATGATTAGCATTTGGTGTTTGGAGACTGCATAAAGTTTTGTTGATCTGTTGATAGGGGGGTTTTATTATTGCTAGGGTAGGAAAAAGGTGCCGGTGGCCTACAGATACTTGGTTACTAGGATACTACAGACCAGGAGGTTGTAGGTTCAAATCCACTTCCATCCTACTGCCAGAACTAACACCACTGGGCCGCTGAGCAAGACCCTTAACCCCAAGATGCTCCAGTGAGATTGCCCCTGTAATTAGAGAATGAGAGTCTGCTAAATGCTGTAAATGTAAAATATATATATATATGTCAAAATTCCTGGTTGGCTAGAGTTGGTTTGAGATCTTAGATCTTACCTAACAGCCATCAGGAGCTTGGTTTGTAATAGGAGCTCGCCTCTTCCCTGTGCGCTTTTTGCTTTACAGGAAGCCCCTGGAACGTAGCCGAATGACCCACGGTTTTGCCTTGAGCTTCCATCAGCACAATGGCTGCATTCATTCCTCTTTCTCTTTTTCTCTCCAGCTCTCTCTGTGTCACATGGCTGCTCCGGCTTGGGTTGTGTTGTTGTTTTTTCTTCACCACTTTGCCACTCCATTCCCAGGAGCTTTTTGGGTTGTGTATCTGGTTTTTAGCTAGCAAGAGAGCGTGGCTGCAAATCTGGGTAGCGTCATGCGTCACACCATGTCATGTGTTGTGTCTTATGCGACTGCATGCGTGTATGCTTGGGGCCGTCTCTGTATCTAGTAGAGCCATGCCATATCATGTTGTATACGGTAATGCATTAAAATACTATATTTTAAAAGAAAGACTAGTGAAAAAGTGTTGACGGTGTTGGTATTGACTCTTTCTAAAGATAAAATTAAATAACAGCTGACGCCTTTATAGCAGCTGACAACATGAAAAGGGCATGTGCAAGTCCTGAACTCTGTTCCCAACCATCTGTGGTCAGAAATCGTTTAGCTACAGCTATTGTTTTCACTTTAGATCGATGACATGGGATTGTTGTCCATTGAATTGACGTATCAGTGTAGATGTATTGTTACACCCCTATACTTTACAAGGTTCCTATTAGGGTGAAACAGTGATTTCAAGTCAGCAGCCCTCAGAATGGAACCCAGATATTCTCTGATGTATGCAAATGCAAATATAAAGGGTTGTAGTGAATCTTTTTCCTAATTTTTAACTTAAAAGTTACATAATTAAATTCCTTCCTATAGTGCCACGGCTGTTTTTGCCAATTTGCACGTTGTTGCTTTTTTGTTTATAAGAAGCATGGAATCATGCCAGAACAGAAAGCGACGGCGGCGGTCCACATAGAAAACCTTGCTTAGCGCTCATGGTTAACGCAAATGCCTCAGAGCGAGCGCTCGGCTCTGTAGGGGGCGTTTGCTTTGCGATTGCTTTGTCCGATCCCTGCATCTGTCGGTCTTCGTAGCCGAGAGCACTTTTGGAGTGGTGACAAAACCGTGTTGCGGTGTGTTGTACAATGCTGAAGATCGCAAATGTTCTCTGAAAGCTAAGTGTCTGCGCCTGGAGGCATTTTGGTGCTTTATCTCAGTCTCGTTTACTTTGACAGGAAATGCAGCCATCGTCCGGGAATGTGCCTGACACTTTTGCTTTCACTGCGATGTGAAGAATTTCTTCCTCTTTCTGGTTAAGATGAACTTGAGAATCAGGTTTTGTAGATGTCTGGAATCATTTTTAAATGACACTCATGCTTAGCACACACTGCTCCAAAACATTTGGTTAATCACAGTAAATGCAAAAATGGACTTAAATATAAAATGCCTTTCATTGTGGGAGTCACACTTGTAGGTTGTGAAGTAGTTGGTGTATCTGAACCGTACTGTGATGGCGGCACTTAATCAGGTGTTCAGCTCATTAAGTGAGTGAATTGTCATTTGTGCACACTGCTGAAGGAGTTAAAGTGAAAATGCATTGCAATAATAGCTGCACACCACAGTGTGTGAACAAACTTTCAAAGTGAGAATTAAAGAAGGAAATTTGATATTAAGCTCATTCAGCTGATGATTGACACATTCATTCATGCAGTGCAAGTTAGGCGTTGCTCCAATTTTCTGCTCTGTTTTCTTTTACCTTTTACAACACAGCGCCTTCCATAATTATTGACACCTCTAATAAAGATTTGTGAAAATATATATATATTTTTTATTTTGGTGAATAATATATCACCACAAAGAAAAGAGTAGAAAAATCCAACCTTTACTTTGAGTACATTCATTCAGTGAGGGGGAAAATCCCACATTAAGGTGGTTGTTTTTTTTTCCCTCATGAAATCATGTGCATCACAGTTTTTGGCACCCATGCTGTTAATTCTTTGTACAATCCCCTTTTGCCAACAGGACAGCTCTTAATCTTCTCCTATAACATTTTACAAGGTTGGAGAACACAGAAGAGCTTTGACCATTCCTCTTTGCACAGTCTCTCTGGATCTTCCAGAGTCCTGGGTCTTCTCTTATGCACTCTCCTCTTCAGCTCACCCCACAGGTTCTCTATGGGATTTACGTCTGGGGACTGACATGGCCATGGAAGAAGGTTGACTTTGTGTCTGTTCAGCCATTTCTGTGTTGATTTGGTCTATGTTTTGGATCCTGCTGAAAGATCCAATGACGACCTAGTTTCAGTTTTCTGGCAGAGGCCACCAGTTTTTCATTTAAAATGTGCTGGTATTTCAAAGAGTTCATGATGCCATACACTCTGACAAGGTTTTTTACTTCCCTTACCATCCTCCTCACTGCGTGTGGTGGTAAGATAAACTTGGGTCCTCATCCAGCCTTGTTTGTCACAGTTGCAGTTGCTTTAAAGTTTCAATTTTTTTCCATTATTGCTCGGACTGTGGATATTGGCAAGTGAGTAGCTATTTTCTTGTCGCCATTTCCTGACGTGAAGATCAACACACATCTGCCTTATTGGAATGGAATGTTCTCGTCTTTCCCATGTTGAAGAGTGGCTAAGAGAAATGGGCCTCTGTGTCACATCATAGTAATACCCCAGGAACACAGGAAGTCATGAATTATAAATTAAGTTCCTAGACACTCTGATTATCTTAAAAAATAAATACATTGTAAAAGTCTTTAGTTACATTTATTTTATAGGAATGGTGAGGGGTGCCAATAATTGTGGTACCAGTGATTTTGTTAAAAATAATTATTTCTTTATGATGTAATATAATACATTTACTTGAGTTAAATATTAGATTTTTCTAATTTTTCGGTGTGAGAATATGCTAGTGCAATAAAAATGAGTTTATTTTAAGACTTTTTACACATCTTTATTAGGTGTGCCAATAATTGTGGAAGGCGTTGTATTTCTGTATCAGATTTTATGACTGTGTCCTGCTGAACCTCAACCACTTTGGTAGTGTTTGCACATGCTGACACTAGGTGTTCTGAAAGTTCTGAAGCTTGCTTAGTACAACATCAAATTAGCTAATAGGATACCTTGCTTAGCAAGGTAAAAAAATCCAAAGAGTCTTATTTAATTTGATGAATCCTTGTTTTTACCTGCTGCTGAAGGGGTTCACCAAAATGGACTGGAACGCACTGGAATATTGTTTTCCCTGTTTCTCTGTGTAGTTGCCGCATGCCTGTGTGTGTATGAAGGCTAGGTGCTGGCCTGTCTTCAGGCTGCTGTGTGTCATGTCCTGTGCTGGGGAAGCTACTGGTATTGGTGTGCTATAGAAACCTGCAAACCTGAGGGACCCCCTTTTTCCCTAGAGCTGCCCTGTAACCACAGAGCAGTAGCATCAGCAGACACCCCCTCACATTCATTCACACGTCCCCAGTGTGCTGCTGTCATGCTGAATGTTATTAGTTCCAGGTTTTATGCGAAAAACTGAAAGAGGTAAAAGATTTTCATTTGGTTACTAAGGTTAATAGGTAAGACTGTAACGTTTAGAGTTAGGCTGATACAGCATTTTTCAGGTCTATACCGATTTTGATATTTGCAACAACAAAAAAAACAAAAACAAAACAATAATTATTTATTGGCCAGTATTCATCAGTTTCCCCCCTAACCTTCCTGGTGTACTAGCTTGAGTTCTCAATGTAATATACACAGTGTAGTTTAATAATTTTTAGTTTTCATAAATAGTAAACATTTTGTTAAATAAGAATTGTTTAGTATTGTTGCCCTCTGGAGGACAAACTAGGCAATAACATCTAAAATCTTTGTTTCTTGCAGTTAGAAAAGTGCCATATGAGAAAGACAGAAAATTTCGACTTGACATTCAGGTGGTCTAGTGGTTAGGGCACTCGCCGCTGTACCAGGAGGTTGTGGGTTTAAATCCTCTCTCTAGCCATGACATCAGTGGGTCCCTGAGCATGACCCTGAAACTGTCCCTGAAATTAGGAAATGGAAGTAGCTCTGAATAAGAGCGTCTTCTATAAATCTTAATAGAAAAAAACAAATGTTCAGCTCTTTAAATGGACACATCCTTTTTGTCCACTACTGAAGGTGTACAGACATTTCAAGGATATGATACAATTTTGATGTCAATATCATTTTACACTTTTGTTCCTGAGAACCCAGACATTTCTCCTGTTCAAGGGCAAAGTATCGTTACAATTCGTGTGATGTCTAACCAGTGTTTTCATTTTGGATTGATGCTAAAAGCTCATTAATAATTAAATCCATGTATTAATCTAGATTGATGTATGCTTACACCCCTAGTCCACAGTCACAAAAAAGGACCCCAGTTGGTGGAGAACGTTGTGGTTTCTCGCTTCACATATGAACCCTCAGTTTCAGCCTCAGATTTGACACATAACAAGGCTTTGGTCACATCAGGGCCTGTTTGGTCAGAGTAAAGCTGGCGATGGTGATAGGGGCTTGCTTGGACTGAACTGAACCTTTCCTTTAATCGGACAAGCTGATATTCTTAATTTATGGACAAGTTGGCACAGGAAGCTGATGCCGGATTGTGGTCAGTAGCATTTTTGAGTTGGCTGGAAACAAAAAAGAGCCGAGTGTAGGGCGTTGCTTCACATGCAAGCCCAAGTTCCGGCCTCCGATTGGACGGTAATGAAGCTTTGGTTACATCAGGCTTGTTTGGCCAGAGTAAAACTGGCACCGGGTTATAATGAGTGCCTGTTCTCTGCAAACTTTGCCGTATTGTGCGGATGGGAGGCGCTGGAATCATTTGTAAACAATGGCATCCTTGATGTCGGGGGCTGGTGTTTTTAGCATGTGAACACACACACAGACACACACACCCCGTTCACTCTTTTTCCCGCCCCAAAGCACAAAACCCACACATTGCTGCCCTCCCCTTCTCTCCTTCATGAGGCATGCTCTCTTCTGTCCCTCCCTCCCTCTCTTTCTATCCCTCCCCCTCTTCAAAGATGTTTAGCATTTGGCCACCTGCCCATGTCCATGTGACTTTCATTTGCTTCTGTTTTTCCAGTTTCTCCGCCTAGGCTCTAAGATCCTCATGTTTCCCTCGTTTTTCATTGGAGAATCAGGCTCCACTGCTCTGCGTTATACAAAATACATGCCATGCTCGCTGCGGTTTTGGCGTTCCAATTTGGGAGGGGGGTGTGTGTGTGTGTCTGTGTGCAAGTCTCTAAGTAAGCATGTGTGTGCACGGTTGCAAGAGGTTTGCCTCTCTGTGTTTGTGAGTCTGTGTTTGTGTGTCTGCATACGTGCAAGTGTAAATTCCAGCAAGTCTGTGTGTGTGTGTGTATTTGTACGTGCACATGTTGAACTGTAATTCCAGTGCAGCCTGCGAGACTGGGCTTTTGCTTTTGTCTTCCGTTGCTATTCATAGAGCTCCATTGTCAGCGCCCCTCATGCTAATTGCGGTCGCAGATAAATATTTCGTGACAGACTAAAAGCATGAAAGAGAGCCAGACAAGAGCAGGAAAAGGATTCCCCCTCTACGCTTCGCCTTCCCCCTTTTTCACTGCGCAACGAATCGCTCTCTCACTCCCTGCTGTAACCTTCACCCAATGTGCACCGGCCGATGAGAACGCCTTCTCCAGTGACGCTTGTAAATAAAGGCTGCGGCTGTGAGGGAGGGTGGGAGGGGAAAACGGAGGTTGGATCGTGCTGGAGTCGCTCGGGACAGACAAATGGACAAACAGGGCGGGCGCTCGGGTGCTTGAGCGACGAAGCACGGCGGTATACTGGCAGCTTTTCAAAAGCTAGTGACAGGAGACATATTGGACCAGGGCTGGCACGCTTCTCGCCCCGTTTTAAGGTTCTGGGAGGATGGTTGGGCGGCTTCTTGCTTCAGGTACTTTCCCTCTTTTTCTGTCACGCTTCCCCTCGGTACCTCCTTCCCTCCCTCTGAGAAGATGCCCCCCCCCCCCCCGATTTCTCGTCTGTGTTTACTCTGTGTTTGCAGAATTCTAATGAGTCCTGCTTAAAGACAAGCCCGCGGAAGGCACAGGAGGTGGGGGGAGATTTAAAAAGCGAAGCACTGCATCGCCTCTGCTTTATCCGGCACGCTTCGACTCTGCCAGGATGTCTGAGCTTTCTTGGCATGGGTTCAGGTCTGTTAAAATGGCGTCCTGTGCTGCGCAGAAGCTTGCTTGAAGGACAGCGCTTGTGTCGGAACCACCACCGTCCTGCCTCTCTGTTCCTCCCCTATTTCTTTCCCTCCCCCTCTCTCACTTACACATGTGCACACACACACGGCTTTGGATTTGATCTCAGATTTAAAGTGGTTTCTGCAGGTTGGAGGTTGCGTGCCTGGAGTGAATGAACACACTTGGTCTCATACATCCTGAACTGTGATGGTGCGAGCAATGGCACACCTAAAATAACAGAGCTGAAACTGTGCCAAAGAAGTATGGTGCTGCTTGCCAAGCAATTTTAATCCTGGGATCTTAGGCTCTGCACGAGGCATTAAAACAGCTTTTAACTCTTCTAGTGCCCCATTTAAAGTGAAACTGTTGCTTTGAGATGGAAGGCTCACAGTTTAGTGTTACAAGTCTTCCTAGGTGGTTATGTTTGTGCAGGTTTAAAATTTACAGCTGGTGAAAGATGCAGCCATTATTTGATTAGAATTTACCACATTTAAAATATTATCTTAAATTTGCTTGACTCTGTTTAATTGTACAGTTTTGTTGTGTAAAATGTGTGACCTTTTTCACCCAAGGGCACTGTGACTTATTTTGAAAGTCTACCTATAGCAATTGGTTTGCAATAATTGTGCACAAGGTTTCTGAAAACAGCTTGAGTGACCAGTCAGACTAAATTATTGACCCATTTTATGAATATTTGGTGACTTTTTGTCTCTTTCTCTTAACAGAGCTGCCCCTGCAGAGTAGCCAGACACCGCAGCATGAAAATCCCCATTGGGGGCATGTATCCACTACTCGTAGTGCCACTGTAGCCATAAGCAGCAGTGGTGGCAACGTCAGCGGCTGGGATCAACTGATTATTGACGAAAGTGATACAGAGGCGTGGCCTTCCATTTCTCGCAACGAAAGCCACACCTCTGCAGGATGCGCCTTGGACACTAAGAGTGCCAGTGACGTCAGCAGTAGCACAAAAAGCACGAGCATGGCCACGGGGGCCGGCCAGCAAGGCCACTTCCCCGCCAATCATCCCAGTAAAGCCAGTACCAGCCACTCAGGAGGCCTCCTCTCCAACCAGGTCGGAGCCAGCAGAGGCTGGGGCTCCGGTCCATCTCCTGCCACAGGGGGAGAAGGGAAGAGTGATGGCAGCAGTGCACCAATGGGAGCCAGGGCCTGGGGCTCCTCCAACTTTAACTTGAACTTGAATCCCAACGCCAACCCCTCTGCCTGGCCAGTCCTGGGACACGAAGGGGCCAGCGTGGGCGGCAGCTCGGGAGGATCCAATCCCCCTCCACTAAATCTCTGTAGCCCACCAGGTGCTGCACCCACCAGCACCAACAGCAGTGGCAATATAAGTGGCGCCAGCGGAAACGCCACTAGTTGCAGTGGCAATGGCAGCAGTGCCTGGGGTGGCATGGTGCCCACCGACACCTCAGAGCCACACTCCTCTCCATCCACGAATGTGTCTTTTAGCTCTGAACCTCAGAACCTTAACACTGATGGACCAAATCACACTAAACAAGAGCCCATGAGCCCTGGCCATGGCCTGCCTAACTGGGGTGTCTCTTCTGTGAGCATGAGCTCATTTGTCCAGGCCACTGGAACTGGAACTTCCCAGGTGAACGGAGAAGAGGGATCTGTCTGGGGCAATGGAGATTCCAAGTCTGCCAGTGGCTCCAAGGACTCTGGCTGGGACTCAGGGAGCAGCTGGGGACAAGGAACAGCTTCAGGTACTGCTGGCTGGGGACAGACTTTGTCCAGTGGGGACTGGGGCAAGCATTCCAGCAGTGAACATAAAGGGTGGGAGTCAGCGGGCTCTCCCACTCAAGAGCAGCAGCTCAACTCCTGGGGTGGTGGGGCCAATGCTCCGGCCAGTGATGGGAGTGGTGACAGTGTAGAAGGTCACTCTCACAGGAGGGACCGGTCTTCTACAGATGTGGCCCCACCTCTCTTGCCTGCCCAGGACATGGATCCAAGAGTTCTGTGCAATACAGGCTGGGGGCAAACTCCTGTGCGTCAGCATACTGCCTGGGAAACTGAAGAAGCCGCACGCTCAAATAGCAAGAACGACATTGGGACTGAAGCTTGGGGCTCGTCCTCAAATCAACCTAATGCGGCACCACCACCAGCTCCTGGCAGCTCCAACTCAAATTCTGGCACTGCCTCCAGACCTGACTCTGGAGGCAAGAGTGAGGGCACCTGCCCTGCTACAGCCACATCAGCCTGGGGTACAGGTGTACCTGCCTCCACTCAACCTGGCTCTGGATGGGGTGAAAACGCCAACACCAAGAAACCCTCTTGTGCTCCTGGCGGCTGGGGCAACCCACCACCAGGAGGCCACAGTGGTAACCTGCAAAAAAGTGGACAGTCTTGGGGCTCTGAAGAAAAGTCTCCTACCTGGGATGATTCCCATGCCAAGGCTAAAACTCAGGGTTGGGGCGAAGGACCCAAGCCATCCCATGGGTGGGGTAATGGAGCCGGAGGAGAAGGTGGTTCTGGTGGAGATTGGGGCGACACAGGAGAGGGGAAGAAGAATGGACCATCCAGCTCCTCTTGGGAGGGAGAGGGAACAGGTTGGAAGGACGGCCCACGCAACTGGGTAAAACCCGTCCAAGGAAGTGGGGGAGGCTGGGGAGAGTCACAACGCTCCAACGCCCAAACGCAAGGGTGGGGCACCAAGCCTCAGGAGGGTGGCAATGGCAATGGTGGCGGTGGCAGCATGGGTTCTTGGGGAGGCCCTGGATCCGTTAAACAAAGCGGATCCGGGTGGGGAGGAGGTGGCGGTGGCAGTGGTGGAGGTAAACATAATCACATTGGAGAGCCTACAGGTTGGGAAGAGCCTTCCCCAACCTCCATTCGACGCAAGATGGAAATTGATGATGGTACCTCAGCTTGGGGTGATCCAAACAGCTACAACAAAACTGTTAACTTGTGGGACAGGAACAATCCCGGAATGCAGGGTAAATCTGGCCCTGGGAATAACAACAATCCCCCCAATAACCATCACCACCATCCCCACCATAATCAGCCTCCCATACAGGGCCACAGCCATGGAGGGCCAAACACAACTAACAACCATGTCTCTCCTGACAACACAAGTCCACATCAAAATGTGGCTCCTCACAACAGAGGCCCCCTCATGAATCCAGGTAAGGGAATACACAATCTACTTTTTGAGTTCACTTCCAGTTTTACAATGGAACACACTATGGGGAGGGGGCAAAAGGGACAGTGATTTTTGGCAGGCCAAGTTAACAAGCATGAAAATAATGGAAAATGACCAGTTACTGTGGGGCTCCTAGATATATGCTATGCCTGCTAAATTGTTTGCCATTGGAAAGGCATGAACCTATCCCCTTTTCCAAATTTCCCCTATCCATGAAGGAAGCCAGTCTCTGCTCCTCAACAACACCCAGACCTACTGTATGTGTAAAGAGGGGGTTGTTTTATCATAGGTCATGCATCTCAAAAACACTGTTTACATTTTCCCGGTGAGTAATGTGTTTGAGACAGGAGGAAGTGTGTAATTAGACTTGGCCTGCCATCTGTGAGCAGTTACATAGAACCTCAGCAGGGTGTTGGAACAGATCCGACGCCCTCTGCTGCCGGTCTCTTGCTTTGCAGTCGCACTGCCAAGCCAGCATGGACCTGGCATCCTCAGGGCTGCCCTTCAGTGCTAGCCGTTGCCAAGTATTAAACAGGCTTCATTTGCCGTCAACTTGGCAATAGTTTCTGTGCTCAGACCCTTTTTTGCTGACTGCTCCCTTTGAGAATGACAGTGGTCATTATGTTCCTTATTGTATAATATATAGTTTTATTTTTGTCCTGTTACCCCAGCCTCCGTATTTAAGTTAGTATTTATGTTTGTAAGTTTGTATTGCGTCTCTATCTTCCTTGTCTATTGCACAGTTAAAAGAGCGGATCAGGATACATTTCACTGCTTGTTGTACCTGTATAACTTGCACGTGACAAATAAAGAATCTTGAATCTTGAATCTTGGTTTTTGTCTGAATACTGAGGAGTGCTGTCTGTCTTCTATGCAGGTTGGGGTGAGATGCCTAATGTCCATTCCAAACCCGAGCCTTCTTGGGGCGAGCCAGTGCCCCCTGCAGTGAGTGTGGACAATGGCACATCAGCCTGGGGTAAGCCTCCAGGAGGCTGCGGGGGCTGGGGTGACAGCAACTCGGAAGGTTACAGTCGAAGCAATGGGCCTCCAGGATCTGCTCCTTGCAAGCCAGGTTAGTTTTAGTCTACTTACATTTACATTTCCTAATTTCAGGGACAGTTAAGGATCTTGCTCAAGGACCCAGTGTTGGTAACGCCAGAGGTTGGTTTCGAACCCTTAACCTCTTGGTCCCAAGGTGAATGTCCTACCACTAGGGCATCAACACCCATCTACTTGACCTTCCAATTTACCTAGCATTTACTTTCAAGCAAGACTTGAGCTAGTGGTGGTCTAGTGGTAGAGATACTTAACTATGTATCAGAAAGTCATGGGTTCGAGCTTAACTATACCTTAACTTCAATTCTAACTCTGAGGCTGTTTCCATTGCCTGTAGTGAAATAGATTGAGTGCCTTGCACTGAGTACTGGCCAGTAGAAAACACTGGGAGATTCATTCTTTTATCTTTACTGGCCTCTACAGGCGAAAGGATGGCACTGCATGATCCCCATGTACCCTGTCCTTGAACATAGAAATCTGAATAATTCCAACAGTTGTGTGCCTCCAGCAATAATGCCGAGCTGTCCCCTGAGGTATTTCCCAAATGTCTTTTGTTAACACTTCTCTACAGCCTCTAAATCTATGCAAGACGGCTGGGGAGGAGGTGAGGACATGGGCCTGAGTGCAGGGCAGTGGGAGCAAGATGAGAGCGACATGTGGAACAGCACAGCCTCTCAGGAGAGCAACTCATCCTGCAACTCCTGGGGTAACCCGCCCAAAAAGGCACCCCAGAAGGTGAGATGGAGATCGATGCTTGCCTCTGGATTTGGGTTATTGGGCAGATGGTGCAGCACTGAACGTATGAGGAAGGATAATGCTTATGTGGCTGAATTCTGAGCTTATCTCTTTCTTTTTCCAATGGTCCTACAGGTGAAGGTTGCAAACAAACAGGACGATGCCTGGATTATGAATCGTCTGATCAAGCAGTTGACAGACATGGGTTTCCCAGTGAGTGTAATATTTTGAAAAGCCCTTTTTAAGTAGGAGTGCACCCTTAAAGTTGTTCATGCAAGTTTGAAGTGTGCACTCACCGTGGGCCTCATTCACCAATAAGTTTATTCTTAAATTGGCTCTCAAGAAAGACATTTAACTAGCATGCTATCATACAACTGTAGAATTTAAGATAACCCAATGTGTTAGGAAGAGTGCTTTTTTAGCAGTTGTAGGGTCTTACCCAGAAACAAAACCTAAATAAGAAAAAGTTAGAAGTCAGAGTCTTTGTTAAAACCGCGTAAGTGGGTTTTAAGACCATTTTTCTCAAGAACGGCTGGTGAAAGAGGCCCAAAAGACTTGGAATTGGAACAGTCATGCATGAAAAATGTGTGTGTGTGTGTGTGTGTGTGTACAGAGAGACCCTGCTGAGGAGGCCTTGAAGAGCAACAACATGAACTTGGACCAGGCCATGAGTACGCATTTCCGTAAATAGTTTCTCAAGTCTGGTAAATGCTGCAATCCTCCCAGTTCTGGTTGTTAACGCTGCATGTTTATCTTCCAGGCGCCCTCCTCGAGAAGAAGAGCGAGTTGGATAAGCGGGGAATGGGAATCTCCGACTACAATAACGGCCTCGTCAACAAATCCTTGAGCTGCAGGCCATCTGTCATCTCCAAAGAATCCTCCTCAGACCGCGCCCCCTTCATGGACAAGGTACATAGTAGGGGTGTAACAATACATCAGTCTACTGTCCACCGATGTATCAGTGATCACAAAGCACATGGCATTGATCCAAAATTAAAACATTATTCAGACATATATGTAACCTTACTTAATATTGAAGAGGAGGTTTATTAATTTGATTTAAAAGTTTGTGAATACAAATGTCCACACAGCAGACAGGGCAGACATCGAATCATTGTCCATTGAATCAGTATACTATCGTATCGTATTAAAACTTGTGGTTTACACCTGAGTACATAGTCCAGTGTGAAAATGTGCACTAATATCCATAGACGAATAGATAATTGCTAATGTTTCCGCTTCTCTCATTCTCCCTCCCCCTCTGTAGGATGGTGGGCTAGCGGACGATGCCCAAACCTCACCGTTTATGCCTTCTCCCAACCTGAAGCTCCCGCTGGCCGGTGCCACCCACCCCGGGCAAGGCCTTGGGGTCACCATGCAAAACTTGAACAACAGACAGGTCAGTCGTAGACAGGAGTCGTCATCGCCATTCTGGCTCACACCACACCAAGGAAATCTGCTGTGTGATGTTCCAGCTATTCACTTATTTTTGTACTTTGTGTGTGTGTGTGTAGATGCAGAGTGGAATGTTTGGCAGTAGTGGAACAGCACAAACCCGGGCCTTGCAGCAGCCTCCTCCTCAGCCGTCAGTGCCGTCTCTCAGCTCCTCCCAGCCTAGTCTACGTGCTCAAGTGCCTCAGTTTCTCTCCCCTCAGGTCTCTTTTTCTCACACACACACACACACACACACACACACACTTACTTCTGTAGACAGTTCAGAAATTTTTTTTGGATAATTAAGTGCAAAAGTCACACAAAAGAGGAGGAAACATGTCTGCTGACCAGATGACTATTTTTTGACCAGTTGCCTGACACACATGATTGCAGGCTGAATGCTGGTTCTTGTTTTTGTCCTTTAAAGGAAATTTGAACTTTTAGAAGTAATTCAATACTTTTTTAGGAAGTTTTGAGGCAGACTATTTTTGACCAGTTTTGTGTCCCTTAGGCTGTCGAAATGTTGTTAATGACAATTTTGACATCATAAATAGTGGCTATTTATGACCAGTTTCTTGATCTGCAGGATTGCAATTTTTTGTACTTGGTATTTTGTATAAGTTTATGAAAAGATGTACATGAACTAGGGCAGCACGGTGGCACAGTGGTTAGCGCTGCTGCCTCACAGCAAGAAGGTCCTGAGTTCAAGCCCCGGGTCGGCCGTATAGCCCTTTTGTGTGGCGTTTGCATGCCCTCTCCATATTCGCATGGGTTTCCTCCAGGTGCTCCGGTTTCCTCCGACAGTCCAAAAGCATGCAATATAGGTTAAGTGGCAACTCTAAATTGGCCCCATAGAGTGTGACTGTGAGTGTTTGTACAGGGTTGGTCCCCGCCTTGTGCCCGTAAGTTCCCGGGATAGGCCCCCGTCCCCCCGCGACCCTAGTTGGCATTAAGTGGTTCAGACAATGAATGAATGTTTATTAACTATAATCCATTTGGGTCTGGGTGTAAAGGGCCCCTGGTTAAGACAAGTTTCTTGGAAGGAGGGAATCCTGTGTATGTGTGTGTCAGAGCCACAGATATGATTTGGTCGGATTATTGGATGGAAAGACTTGTGTTTTTACCTTAGTTACTGCCTTGTTAATCATTAATTCTGTTATGAATTAATTTTCATATATTTTCCCTAACCTGCAGGTTCAAGCACAGCTCTTACAGTTTGCAGCAAAAAACGTCGGCCTCAACCCTGCACTTTTAACCTCACCAATAAACCCTCAGCATATGACCCTGTTGAACCAACTCTACCAGCTGCAACTGGTGAGTCCCAGCAGGAGGCAGTGCTGCACTACAAACACTGGGAGCTAATGGGAAAGTGGCATGTGTGGCTAACTGGCTCCGTTGATTCTTATTCTCATAGTTAGCTATGTTAGCATTTTGAAATGCAGGATCCTGCAACTTAATTGAGACTGATGTTTCTTCCTCTCATCTTTTCCCGTTATGTCTCTCTTTCCTCCTCTTCTTTGTCTTCTTTCCCTCCCTGCCTCTCTCTTGCCTATCTCCTCTTCTTTCTCTTTTCCCTCGTTATTATTCTCACCCTCTTTTTTTTCCCCTTCCTTATCTCTCTCCTTCTCCCTTTTGCTTTCTCACTTCCCCTTCCTCCTTATCCCTCTCTCCGATCCTTCTTCTTCCTGTTTTTTTTCCTCCTTATCTTTCTCTTCGCCCCGTTTTCTTTCTCTCATATTTTTCCTCCTTACCCCTCACTCCATCCCTTGCTATTTCTCTATCTTTCTCTCCCTCCCTTTTTTTTCTCTCTTCTTTTTCCTCCTTATCTTTCTCTCCTTCCCTTCTTCTTTCTCTCTACTTTATCCTCCTTATTTTTCTCTCTCCCTTCTTTTTCTCTTTCTTCTCTTACCTCCGTATCTCTCTCTGCCTCCTTTTTTCTTCATCTCTTTATCCCTTCTTCTTTCTCCTTCTTTTCCTCTTTACTTTCTCCATCGCTTCTTCCCTCTTTTCCTCTTCACTCCCTCCTTTGTCATTTCTTCCTTTTGTGTCCGTCCTTTACACACTCCCCTCCACCCTTCCAACTTCTCCCTCTTTTACCTCCCTGCCTCCATACATCTTGCCTTCTCTTGATCCGTCTCTCTCGGTTTCATGACTTTCTCACTCTCACTCTTTTCCTTGTTTTTTCCTCCCTCTTTTCAGGCATACCAGCGTTTACAGATTCAGCAGCAGATGCTACAGGCACAGAGGAATGTTTCCGGCCCAGTTAGACAGCAAGAGCAGCAAGTGAGTTCACCCCTCTCTCTCTCTCTCTTTCTTTATGTCTTTCTGTTCCTTTGTCTCTTTTTCTGTCTTATCTCTCTGTCTCTTTCTTTGTCCGTATTTCTCTCTGTGTCTCTTTTTTGTCTCTCTCTTCTTCCTCCCTATCTGTCACTTTCTCTCTCTTTTTCTGTCACGTACTGTCTTTATTTGTCTCTTTCGGTCTCTGTCTGACTCCCTCTCCATATCTGTTGTCTCCCTCCCTCTTTTTCTTTTTCCGTCTCTCTTTCTTCCTCTTACTTTTTTACTCAGACCTATTTGTAGTTTATCAGCACTTCCTGTTTATTGTGTGTGTGTGTGTGTGTCAGGTTGCACGTACAATCACCAACATGCAGCAGCAGATCCAGCAGCACCAGAGGCAGCTGACCCAGGCCCTGTTGATGAAGCAGCAGCAGCCTCCTCCTCCTGCTGCTGCTCCACCCCCCACCGCAGGCCCCGCCCACCCCGGCCTGCACCCTGCCCCCACAGCAGCCGCGGTGTGTAAAGCCGGACTGGAGCCCCCGTTTACCCCTCACGCACCCGGCCCGGGCCTCAGCGCCTCCGAACTGCACACCAAAGAGCCACAGTCTCCACCCACCTCCTACTCACCTTACGCACTCGGTGAGACTTCCTTCGTTCTCTTTGTCTCTCTCTCCCTCGCCCCTGCCCCCTTCCTACCTGCTTTTCTCACTTACTATCTCCCCCATCCTCTCTCTCTCCCCCTCTCTCGCTCTTTCTCCCTCCTTTTCACTCCCTCTTTCCCCTTATTCCCGGACTTCTTCCATTTCTTCAGGTTCTTTCTCTCTCCCTCTCTCTCAGGATAGTAGTGAAACTTGTAGCATAACTTAGAGCTGTAGACCTGATAGTACTGTATTTAATATCTGTGGACACATTAGCATGGTATAAAGTGTTATGTGCTGGTCCCAGTTCGGTTAAGCATGTTTGTGGTGGCTTCTGCAGCGGGTCTGAACTCCGGCATGAGTGTGAGCTGTATGGAGGTGGGAGGGTTGTCCCTGAAGGACCCTCCACAACCCCAGTCCCGCCTGGCCCAGTGGACACACCCCAACTCCATGGAGACGCTCTCCTCAAACCCCTCGTCCCTTGAGCCCAGCCTCGCCAAGCACGGTACAGCTAACCTCAGTGCACGCGCCCGCGCACACACACTCCCTCAAAAACCACACCAGTCACCTCAGCACAGTTAGCCACTGCTAACTCAGAAGCAAGCTCTGGCAGAACTGTTTAGTTTGCCGAGCTGTTGGTTAGCCTGTAAGCATCCTGCTAGCAAACCTTGTTTTGGGTAGCTAGCGTTGAACTAAAGGAAGTCAGAAAGGCAAGCTTCACTGCTAGCATGCTAGTTAAATCATAAGCAATGCTAGAGAGCAAACCACTAGCTTGTATATAACAAACTGTCTGTTAACTAGCAACTGACAGCTTCAGTAGCTAGCAAGTCAGGCCACTCTGCTAGCATGCTTGTAAACTCACAGGTATCCCTTAAGTGTAAGCTATTATTAATAGCAAACTTTTGTTTTTGGCTAGAAACTAGCATCTTTAGTAAGGTGACTAGCATTCATTGGTTGCGTTTGCATTTAGTGAACTGTGCAACATCTTGCAAATTGTTACTCAGAGGTCTTAGCGTCTCTTTTGAGAAATGAGTAGCTATTTCCGTAAAAATGGCTGACGGTTTAGCAAACTTTCGTTAACGTGTTAAATAGCGAATTTTCCTGCGTCTCTCAGGCCCTAGCCTGGCTCCTCCCACTAAGCCTCCCCTGGACGATTCGTACAGCCCCTACGCACTGATGTCCAGCTCGGAGTCGCCTGCCAGCCCGCTGGTTGCCCCCGACAACTGGGGCCAGGGCAAGAGTGCCAACGACAAGATCTCTAACGGCAACAACATCAACTGGCCTCCAGGTCGGTTTTCACTCTTCTCTAGCTAGATCTGGACGATACAACCTCAAATCGGTATCGTGATTAGCATGACCATTTTACCTCATTTTACGATTCATGTCTCTGTTTGGTTTTTTGCAATCATAGTTTACTGACGATGTTTGTACTGTAAATTTGCTCCTAAAGCTGGGGTATTCTTTGTACTGAATGAGTGCAATTTAAGAATAAAAACGGTATTAACAGAAATGTAAAAACTAGTATATGGAATTTTTTTAAAGAATGAGTAGAATTCTATTAGCCGTATTTTTTAAAAGTATGATTTTTTTTTTTAAGTATCAAAAGAGTTTTTATTTACGGGACTTTTATAGAAGTCTAAAAATATCTACAGATTTTAGCACTTTTGTAAATAATCAAAATAACCAACAAGATTACGTCAATTAGAGGTTCTGCATGTTGGTTTAATTTTCGTTGAATTGCCCAGCCATAAATTTTAGCCTTTTTTTAGTCTCCTCCAAACTCTTTTTTTTCCCCCCCAGAGTTCTGCCCGGGCGTGCCGTGGAAGGGCTTGCAGAACATCGATCCCGAGACCGACCCCAACGTGACCCCGGGCAGCGTCCCCAGCGGCCCCACCATCAACACCAACATCCAGGACGTCAACCGCTACCTGCTGCGCGACCGCAGTGGAGGTACGTCGTCGCCGGGGAAACCAGAGTTTAAAGGGAGGGTGAAATTGGGTGCTTTTGGTTTTTATCAGCAAACCACCAAAAAGAGGAAGACAGAAATGAAACCTTACAGTACAGTGCAAAAGTCTCGAGCCACCCCTCATTTCCTTATTTTCCTGGAATACTAGTTATGTACTGTACATATATGTTTGCACAAGGGCTGTCAGTTGATTAAAATATGTAATTGCGATTATTTATGGCTTGAATCTCATATTAGCCATAGATAACTGGGATTACTGACCGATGTCCAGTAGTCTCCGGTGAGCGCAACCGAGCTGGTCTGTCTCAACGTCTCCTCCACTTTAGCTTTCTCATGTTGATCCATGCGTCTGCATCAGATGTTTTCTTGGCTAGCAAGTGGTATTTTAGACTTGAGATACTCCGATGATGGCTTAGTTCACATTGATAGTACGTACAAATCACTGAACTGTCCGGTAGTGCTTTGAATGTGACCTTTCCATTCAAAAGACTCTGTGCGTCATCCGTTTTTACTAATCGAAAACCTCCCTGCTATACATGTGCGTCCTGCGTGGCTTTCTGATATCCCAAACTAGGAAAACTGCGACCCGTGCAGAGGGGCTTAATCATAGAATGCACATGCGTTTACCGTGCGTCACAAAAAGCATTTGCATTATTAACGTGTTAACTTTGACAGCCCTAGTTTGCACATGTTGCCACATGTAAATCACTCTTCAAAAATCTAGATCAGAGGTGGCCCAAGACGATTTCAGTTCGATTCAGGAGCCAGCGGTTGATGACTTGTGCTATTGCGCTTAATAAAAGTTGTGAGCAAAGTTGACAGCTGACATCTTTGAGATACTATGAGCTCATTGATGAATGTGGTACTCTGCTGTGTTTAGGGTTTCAGTATTACATCCCCCATTTACAGTATGTAAGCTTTTTTTTAATCTAAAATGATTTTGCTAGACATTTTGAATAATAGAAGAGGATGAATCAAAGCCTGTGAGGCTGTTATTAGTTGGTTTACTTGTTAAGCAATAGGAGCTGATGAGCGTCAACATTTGCTTTTAAGTTAATAGGAAGTTGAGAAAAGGATGAAGGAGGAGTAAAGACTGGATGGTGTTTGGGCGATTGCTTAATGAGGAATTTGGTGATTCCAGCTGTGAAATGTTATGAGCAGTAAATTACATTGCAGTTGCGTTACAGACCTCTTGGTGTGTAGTTGGGTGTTCTACCACTGGACCACCACTGACGACTTTTTATGTTCATAAATGCTCAGAATGAACTACATTGTTGCCATTAATTCCCAAATGTAGGATGTAAACTGTGAAGGTGTCACATCTGCAAGGAGCATGACAGAAACTGAGTGCTAAAATGCAACAGTTCAGTCAAATCTTCCCCTTTGTTACAGAATAAACTCGTACTTTAGCTGATAACTAACCACAACAACCAGGAATCTACTCACAATACAGCCATTTATTGAGATTTTCAGTGTTTAATCCGGAAAACGGGTCCATCGCTTTATTGTGCTGCGGCTCCGAGCGGCGCGCAGGGGATGGTGGGAAATGTAGTTCTCTCCCAAAAAGGCCAAAAGCAGCTCATTTTATATGCCAAAATGAATCCAAATTGGTTCAGAATTACCCAAAACTTCAGTATTTCTTCATTTTCAGCTGATCAGAATTTTTTCGATTTTATAATGTCAGAGAGTAATTAACAGAAAAAAAGAAATATAGATTTTTTTTAAATCAAAAAATGAAAAAATATATACAGTATATATATTCTGATGGATACCAAATGGATAAAGAAGTGTTTCCGCCTGGCTTTAACTTTATTTTTCTTCACAGTACTAAGCCATAGACTGTCTCTACATAACAACTCTGCAAGTCAATAAAACAGACACTGTTCTTACTATTTCTAGTAGTGATGTCTAGTTTCAGCACTTTTATTCTACATAAAACTTAAAAATACTCATTTCTTCAGGCGCAGGTCAAGTGTCAAGACAGTGTTAGCATTTAAACGTCAAACTATGACTGAATCTGAATAGTGAAGGACGTCCTGAACACAAGAAGAATAAAGCATATATGGCTTACATCTGCACTAGAATAAGACTGAAAACAAAGACGTACTGTAGAAAAACACCCTAAATTTTCCCAGAGGTGTATGGGTCAATTTAGATTTTTTTTAAAGGAACATTCAGGAATATAAGCCAATAATCTGTACATTTTCAGACTTGTATTTTTTCTGTGTTTTAAAAAAGAATTTATCCGATTACTTGATTAATCAATAGAATACTCGACTAACAAAAGAACTGATAGCTGCAGCTCTACATCCAACAGACTTTTTTGATTATGGAGCTCCATATACTGAGGGGCACATTGCACATGGTTTTGTTGAATTTGCTTTCGTCCTAGTGAGAGTTATTACTGAATATTTGAGGTCTTTTTTGAGTGAATCATCCTGTAGAAATATTCATAGTGCAAATGAATAGATTGTTTTTGGAAGCATGAACAGAGAGTTCAGCATGTAAACAGCTTGGTATAAAGCAGAGCATCAACTGTACAGTCATAACTTTAACTTTATTATACTTTTCTACATTTCCACCCCTGTTTTATATGAATAATTCTTTTTTTTTTTTTTGCGGCGTGTGGTAGGCTCCTCCCCAACGTCCTGTCCTCCGAGCGAGGCTGTGCCTCCGTCCAGCGATTGGCCACTCAGTGCTTACGCTAGCCCCTTTAGTCTGTCCTCCCCCGAGACGGACAGCACAGGTACCGGATTTGGAAAGTAACCTCCCCCAACCTGACCTTAGCTCCCACACCCATCAAAAAAACACCACTTCCTGTCTGGCGTGTTTCCGTGGTGACGTGGGTTCCTCCTCCTAACTGCATCTGCCTGTGTGTGGCCCCTCCCTGTCCACCCTAAACTTGCCCCATGTTCATATCTCCCACTAGACACTAGTAGGCTAGTGCCAGTGTGTGTGTGCGTGTGTGTGTGTGTGGCGTGATTGCCCGTTGGACTGGTGAAGGCGGCGGGGCTTCTGCAAGCAGAAATTGTGATTTTGTGACTCTCGCCTTTAGGTATTGAACTTCCTCCTGCGTCTGTCGCCTCGCTGTGAGAACCTGCTGCATGAAAACCAAGGGGCAATGTGGATGCAGACACCGGTGTCATTAAGGCCGAATTTAATAGAAATATTATTTTGATGCATAAAATTATGCTTTTGTGCCTTTTCCAGTTTTAGAAAGACGCTCATTGGTGTAATGCTCTTGCTTTTCCCTTTTAGAATTTTTTAGGCACTGAACCTAAAATTAAAAGGTTTATACATTTGGTTTGTTTTTACAAAGTTAGTAACATTACATTTTAAAATATCATTTTACAAATTAAAATAAGGGGCGGCACGATGGTTAGCGCTTCCGCCTCACAGCCGTCCATCACGGGCTTAGCTGTAGGGTCTTTCTGTGTGGAGTTTGCATGCTCTCCCCACGTTCGCATGGGTTCTCTCCGGGGGCTCCGGTTTCCTCCCATAACCCGAAAGCATGCAGTATAGGTTAATTGGTGACTCTAAATTGGCCCCGTAAGGTGTGAGTGTGATTGTGTAAGTGTGTGTGCCCTGCGGTGTGTTGGGGCCTACCCGGGGTTGGTCCCCGCCTTGCGCCGCCGTAGTTGCCGGAGTAGGCTCTGCTCCCCGCGACCCTGATAGGGATTAAGCAGTTCGTATAATGAATGAATGAAATTAAAATAATAATTTGTAGTATTTTTTGCATTTTTTACTGTCCAATTCCGTCTTTAATACCCTTTGATCTTTATTTTGACTGACGCTGGTGTCTTCAGCCCAACTTCGCTGCTGGTTTTCATGAGAATTTTGAGCGTGTGTTTAAATCTGGAGCGCTGCAGGAATTTCACTGTCATGTTTTTATCCTCCATCTCACGTTCCCAATTGTCTCTCTCTCTCTCCCCCTCTCTTCTCTGCTCCTTTTTCTCTCTGTCCTCATCTCTCTGTCCCTCCTAACTCATCTCTCCCATTTGACTCTCTCCTTCTCTCTGTCTCCCCCTTTTGTCACTCCCCTTTTTCCTTTCCCCGTCCCCCTTTGTCCCTTCTTATCTCTCTCCTCTCTCTTTCTCTAACCCTTTCTCTCTTTTTCCTCCCTTTTCGTCTCTCCCCCTCCTTCTTTCCCTCTCTCCCGCTGTCCCTTCCCTATTTCTCTCAATCTTTTCCTCCTCCTCTCACCCTTCCATCTCCCCACTTTCTCTTTTCTTTCTCTCCCTCTTAATGTTAATCTTCTATTTCCGTCTCTCCCCTCCCTCCTTCTCCCTACCACCCTTCCCCATCTTTCTCTCTTCGTCTCTTTTTCTCACACTCTCTCCCCCTCTCTTTCTCTCTCTATCTCCCCTTTCCATCTCTCCCTTCTGCCCCCTCTCCCCCTTCTGTCTCTTCTCTATCTCTCACTTCTCTCTCTCCCTTCACCTTCCTATCCTCTCCCCCTCTCTGCAGGTAAGTTGTCGGAGATGAAGTCCAGCTGGTCCCCGGGGCCACTCTCCCACCCTCAAGCCTCTCTGTCCCACGAGCTGTGGAAAGTGCCGCAGGGGCCGAGGAGCGGTGCATCGGGGCCCAGTCGCCCCCCACCCGGCCTCACCAACGCCAAACTCCCCTCCTCCTCCTCCACATCCTCCTCCTCTTCCTCCTCCTCCTCCACCTGGGGGGGCAGTGCGCTGGGCCTGGCACCCGGCTGGAGCAGCTCCTACTCCTCAGGTACTTAAGAGTTTGTTTATGTGGGGATGTGGGTGTGTGTGATGTGTGAGACAGGAACTGGAAGTGTGTATGTGATATAAGTATGTCAGTGGGCATGTATCATATATTTTTGACTTTCCGTACTAACTGTTTATGACAGATTGTGTGTCTTAATACAGGAACTGGGCTAAACGACTGCTGTTAGACATTAGATTATCATTTTAAAACATTTTGGATTATTGGATCGGAAATTGCTGCATCCTTGTGTAATAATTAAGAGTTTGTGTTACAAGGCAACACAGGACAAGTGCTGTAACGCCCAACGCTATTCCCATTTGCCAGGGATGGGTAGTAACACGTTACAAGTACCGCAGATGAGTAAAAAAGTTGTTTGTCGAGGAACGCATACACTCCTCGTTCCTTTTTTCTAAGCTGTAATTTTTTTCTCTTATTCAAAAAAATATTACAATATCTGTATCAGACATACAGTAAGTGGTATCGTGCCATGTTTAATTACAACATTGTACATTTTCACACATTCCAAAAGAGGTGGTGGTGGTCTGGTGGTTAGAATACTAGCCTCTGGACCAAGAGCTACCAGCACTACCATCATCTGGTTCTTGAGCAAGACACTTAGGGCCTTTTCACATATAGTCCTCTTTAAAGGAACTGAACTCACTCCGCTAGAAGAGGTCCAAAAAGTGGACCAACAGAAAGGGAACTCAGTTCTTTTTATGTTCACACTGTGAGTTCATTTGAAAGGGGGCTCTTTCTGGTCCACTTCAGCTCAGATGGGGCCTCTAGTCCTTTATCTGCTCATGCTTAATTCTTATGGAGCCCTCAGACCTTTACTGCTTTGCATTCTGGATAGTTTGCACTTCGAACCAAAACTGTTGAAGCGAACCAGGAGCACTTTGTGTTCATAAGGCGCACGTTAAATGAAATGTGCCACAGTCTTAAAGCGAACGCGGACTCGTTTCGGAGGGGTCTGAGTTCGTTTGGCATGTTCACATATACGTAAAAGATGCTGACTAATCGATCTGAGTTCGCTTTAAGGGCTGAAACGGACCAAGTGTGAAAACACCCTTAAGCATTAAAGTTGAAAATTGAAGTCACTTAAGAGGATAAGAGCGTCTGCTAAATACCATAAATATAATGTTGTCAGTGTTGGGGAGTAGCTAACTAAAATCAGTGACTCTACTAACTAGCTTGACAATAGCATAGTTACTTAAAACATTATTACAAAAAAATGATGTTGGAGTCACTGACTTGTTCTCTAAATTGATATAATATCGTATGGTGATAAAACACGCAGTTTGTCTTGTGCTTATTCTTGTTCTGTGGTGAGCCGAATAAAGCAAAATAAAAGAGGAACTGTTTAAGAAGGAACTCTGCAAAAGATTAATATATATATATATAATATATATTGTGTATTTTTACATTCCATGGTCAGTCTGAACTTTACCACATTGCCGTTGAGGTGTTGCTGCACTCAATTCGAGACACAAATGTTGCCTGCAACACCCCGTCCTTTTTATACTACAGATTTCAGAAGCATGTGGTAGTAAAACTGAAACTCAGTCTTTGAGTTCAAATATGACGTGCAGGTTGCAAAGTTTCCCTGAATAGCCAAAGTGGCAAAAACAGCAGCAGTAGTGCGTTGTGGAAACAGAACGATTATTGCCCTGACTGATTACTAGAGGCGGCGGGGCTTTTTATGATTATCGTATTGTAGTATTTTTTTAGTAATTTTTGAACCGGTATTAAAATAATTAATTAAAAATAAACATTTTAATCAAAAAGATGCTAAATTGGAACTGTTAATTGAGAAACAAATATTCAAATTTACCCTTTACCCGTTATAGGACTTTATAAAACATTGGATATTTTATTTGTTTGTTCATTTGTTTAACTTGTTTCTTAATTTATTTACCTTGTTTATGGGTCATGCCCTTTTTGTCCAGTTTTTCATTTTGTTTTTAAAAATAAGCCTGTTTTTGTTAGGTTTTAATTTGAAAAAGTTGTGATCAAACAAATGATAGACAGGATTCACTCGCCTTCATGTTCACACTATAACCTGTTGTAAAGTCAGTTTAAGATCATTTTATGTGTGTGTGTGTCTTTTCCAGGTACCACTTGGAGTACTGACAGTGCTACTAGGACCAGCAGCTGGCTGGTGTTGAGGAACCTAACGCCACAGGTACTGCAGCGACACACACACACAGCACGCATACAAACACAACACACCACATTTCAGCTGGTTTTGAGCCCAGGTCAAAAGAAAGGCTTTCAGTGATATCTAAATGCTGTAAACTGATCGCATCTCTATCAAAATGTGTGTGTCTGTAGATTGACGGCTCGACACTGAGGACGTTGTGCATGCAGCACGGCCCACTGATCACATTCCACCTGAACCTGACGCAGGGCAACGCCGTGGTGCGCTACAGCTCCAAGGACGAAGCTGCCAAAGCCCAGAAATCACTGCACATGTAGGCAAACTCCACACTCTCCTACACACTATTCATTCAGTCATTCATCCATTCCGTGAACCGCTTAATCCCCATCCGGGTCCTGAGGACCGGAGTCCTGACCCGCAACTATAAGCGTGAGGTGGGGACCAACAATGGGCAACAGCAGTATTTGCCTGATAAAACCCAGGGCCGTCTTGCTGGGGCAATAACCACTGCACCATCTTACACACTACAAACATCAAAAAAATATTTAGTTTAGGTATATACAGTAGTCCAGTATATCTAAAATGGACTGATAATTACAGGTTATAGTAATATTCAGATGCTAACATCTGAATATAGCATATGAACGTATACAGTTCTATAACAAACTAAAAATCTATGGGGATTTAGTGGTATTCAAATGAACTATATGAGGTATTTATTTAAAAATATATAGGCATTGGTTATATAATTAGACAATGACAATATTTCCTAAAATCACAGCATACCTTTTCGCAGGATGTACCATCATATGGGAACCTTTTTTAAAGGACCGATGCGTAGATTTGCCTGATGTTTTTCAGCCGATATTTTATGACACATTTATTGTATGTCGGAAAGGTTGCTCTTGTGCCAGGTATGTCCAAAGTCTTTTACGTCCTGCACCTTCTGTCTTAAAATGTATGGAATTATTTTGTGCCATTATTGTGGAATTATTTTTCGTCTTTTGGCGCTCAAGTCTGCCTGTACAGGCAATTTTTTAACTAACTAAATTACCGGTTTGTCTCACTTAGCGAATGTAAGCTCGCACATGGGCTGTCCCCAGAGCTGCGTACTACCGCATTAAATAGTATGGTAGGTAAGGCGCTCTCATCGTACTTTTCTATGCAATAGTATGCATCTCAGGAAATAGCCGTGGGTGTAGCTTAACGACTCTCTTTGCATTAGGTAGTGCACATGGAGGGTGATACACGCCCCATATGACATGCTATACCACATAGGCCGGGAGGTGACATTTTCATAAAATGTTATGCACAACTAACCTCAGTTTACAAGAGCTGCTAGGGTATTAGGACATATTGGACGGTATTTCACACATTTTACATCAGTGTGTAACTCCTCCAGGTGCGTGCTGGGTAACACCACCATTCTGGCCGAGTTCGCCGGAGAGGACGAGGTCAACCGCTTCTTTGCACAGGGTCAGGCCCTGACGCCCCCTGGCAGCTGGCAGCCCAACGCCAACGCCAATCAGTCGCGGCTAGGGGGCGGAGCCAACGCCGCCGCCGCCCACCCCATCGGCCACTGGAACAGCGGAGGAGGAGGCGGGGCTGGAGTCGGAGGAGGGGGCGGAGTCAAGGCAGGAGGCGAGCTGCTGTGGGGCGGTGTGCAGCAGTACTCTAGTCTGTGGGGGCCGCCCAGCTCAGAGGACGGGGGGCGCGTGGTGGGCAGTCCCACCCCCATCAACACCCTGCTGCCTGGAGACCTGCTGAGCGGAGAGTCCATGTGAGGAATACCACAAAAAAAAAAAAACTTGAACGTCTGATTTTTCAGCCAGGAGCACGAGGAAACCAAGCAAATCATGTTAACGATAATCAGTATCACGACGGAACTGTGAACCGAGAAACAGGAGGCTGAGCGAGGCTGCTGACCTTCAATCTTCTCCACTTTTTTTTTGTCATTTTTGAGCGTCATTTCATAGTGTGGTGTGTTTTTTTTTTTTTTTCATGAGAATTCAGTATTTGGATGAGACTTAAAGAGAAGAGCGACGAACCCAGTGAAATCTGTGCGTTCTTTCATTTTTCACATTAAAAGTAAAAACCGAAATCCACAAAAAACTGTATTTTCAATATTCATTTCCAAAATCAAAATGAACAAAAAAGATTTTTGGATTTCGTGATTTGAGCTCCAATAAAAATGGGAGGGGGGTGGGGTTGGGGAGGACTCATGTTCCTTTTTGGTTTTTATCTAATGCAAGTGATGGGACCCAGCAGTGAGCATTACATGCTGAGGACTGTAAACAAAAATCTGTAATTCCATTTTTCATTTGAGCACAAAATGGGAAATCGAAAAGCAACATTCATTTTTTTTTCATTTCGGTTTTGGGAGTGAGCATTGAAATTTTTGCTTTTTGCATGAAAAATGAATGACACACAAATTCAGCAACTGTAAAAAAGGAAAGAGAACCTTTACTAGAACTTTTTTCTCTTGACTCCAAACTGTGCGAGAGCGTCTTTTACTACAAAGCTGCCGTTTTTTCGGGCGTTCCGTCGTTCCCTTCCCTCTTGCTCCTCCTTCCCTGTCTGCCGCAACTCCTTTAGGGATCGGCGTCTTCGCATAACAGCACTAATCTTTAGCCTTAACGAAAACCAACCACATTCTCCCATCCTCGTTCTGGACTTCCTGAAGAGACGCTTCAGAGAATTGCACATTTCATTGTTGTGTTTTTTTTTTTTCTTTTTTTCATTTTTGTCTACATTTTCATGTCCATTTGAGCCAACGGGGAGAAGAGGAACGTTACACGATCGACCTCACACACACACCACACACACTCCCGTAAAAACACACTGCACCCGTCGTCGCTTTTTCGACGCGTCTTTGTGTTGGCATGCAAACGTAACCACTGTCTTCGGATCCTCCGTTCCCCAAAATGGATAAACAGTTTCTTTTTCTCCTCCATTTCTTCACAAACGACCTCAGACTTTAGGTTTCTTCCGGAAACGAGAAGAAACAAACAAACAAAATCAGTCCCGATCGCGTTCGTCCGCCGTGCAATACGCCCCCCGAACTCTTCCGTCTCATCCGAGCGAGAATCAGAAGGGGGGTGTGGCCAAAACAAGCCCCTCCCCCATCCGGATTAAAGGGGGCGGGGCTAGCACTTCCTCAAACGTGACTGACAAAGGAAGGAGGGGGCTTTCAAACCAAATAACGTCGTGTTTCTCGTAACCCAGTAGACAAGGTGCATTTTTTGTGTGTTATTTGGTACAGGAATAATAAACAAACAAACGAACAGAACAAAGAGACTGCTTAAAGATATTTTAAAAAAGGAGGGAGATAAACGGCTCGTTCTTTCATAGCACTTAGCAAGAGCGTCGAGCTCCCACTTCAAAATTGCCAACGAACCGGAGAGCCGAAAACAAACGGAGAGGAAAAAAGCGAAGAAAAAGCAATCTACACCCAATCTCCATGTTGGATTTTTTTTGAATGGATTAAAAAATATATGTCCCTCTAAATGGATATGACTCTACATGGATTTTTACAAAAAAAAAAAAAAAAACTCCATCGTCCGCCGACTTGGGGTGGAGTTTATAAAACGGTAGCAAATGAAGGGTAGTTTGAGGGGAAAAAACCCGAAAAGGACGTGTATAAAAAGACGTGTGTCTAAGTTAGTATCACTGTTACAGAACTTGCAAAACGCCTTTCGTCCGCCTTTCGAGCCATGACGGACGGAAGGATGGACGGACGAACCGCCCCCCTCCCTCCTTCCTCTCATTTTTTCCCGCCTTCCTGGAAACGTTGGCCGCTGAGTGCCTGTTTTGAACTCTTGACTCTCGAATAATTCAAGAACTGGCTCCTCAGTACTACTCAACATCACTCTTTTGAGACTTTGTTTCACTCTCTCTCTCTCTCTCTTTCTCTCTTTCTTCTCATGCAAAGATCACTTTAGCTGGAAGAGGACAAGATCGTTTTTGTTGTTTATTTTGTCGTTCCTGGAATTTGCCAGTGTTTTATCTTTTTCGGTCAACATTGCTGTTATTGATGTTATTTTTTGTGGCTTTCGTTTGTGTGTGTGCAAAAGAGAGAGAGAGTAAATGTGTGTATGTGTGTGTAAATATGGTGGTCTTTTTGACGGTAGCTGCTCTCACCAGCCCCCCTTTTCTTTTTTTTTTTTCCTTTTTTTTTTTTTTTTTTTTTTTACAACTGCACATATGCAGGAGGAAAGAAATCTCGTCACTATGCCATGTTCAGCTGCTCGGGCTGAAGTGAGGAAGAAGTTTTGTGATTTCTTTTTCTTTTCATTTTTTGTGTGTTTGTTTTTTCTTGTTGTCGGGTGTGATTTGGTGGACATTTGTCAGTTTTAAGGACAACCTTTACTAGAAAGGGTTTGGAGAAAGGATGTGTGGTGCCCAAGCCTGCGTTCTGCTCTCCGTTGCCAGCCTCTTCTATCCCTCTTTCTTTGTTTCAAGCAGTCCATCGGCTCCATCCATCTGGTGCTGAAGCTCCAAACGCAAGGTCATAAAAACAAACGGCGATTGAGACTCGGCTTCTCTTCATCTATGCAAGGACCGAGAGTCGAACGTTTCACCGCCGTCTATTTTTTTTCCTCCGTCCTTCCTCCTCCTCTCCCGCTTTCTCTCCGGCAGCTTCCGAGGCCGGAAACCGTCCTTGTCTTTTTCATCTCGTTCTTTGGTCATAGTTATTTATATTTTCTTGTTGGAAGACTTCAAATTCGAGGAAGAAAGATTTAGGATGTTAAGCATTTAGATCTTGGCTTTTCCTCCCCTGGATTTTTTTTACCCTTTTTTCCATGAGAGAAAAAAGGAACCAAAACTTCGTATTTTCCATTTTATTTTTCGTCATTGTTTCCTGCTTCGATGAAAAATTACAACGTGGTGAAATGAGTCATCAATCAAACGTTTAGGACGCCACTTTTCCTTCACTATGGCTTTTCCCCCCATTTTCCCCTCAAAATAAACCGAAACGAACCAGCCTTTCCTCCTTTCCATCGTGTTCTTTCGTTGTCGCTTTTTTTCTTGGTTTTGGAACGAATATTTAGAATATTCAGCTTTTTTTCTTCTTCTTCGTTGAAAGATTACGAAGTGGATTAAGCAAATAATGCTGTCGCTTTTCCCCCCACTGTGGATTTTTCCCTCCCTTTTTTTTAACGAGAGACAAAAGCATCGACCTTGGCGACGTTGCAGAAATCTCCGACAAAATGTCAGTGAATCCGAATTCCATGCAAGTTCGTGTTCTTGAAGAACATCAGCGGGGAGGATGGAGAGGTAGAACGCAGGCAAGGCAGCACCTTCTCCTGAGTAATCAAAAATTAGAACCTGGAAAAAACGGGAAACTAAACAGGGATTCCAAAAAAACGGTGCACTGTTGAAGGTTCATGTTGGGTACAAATTCATTCGAAACCAAAAAGTAAAGCAGTTTTTGTGTCTTGTGTTCGTTTTGAGAGCAAAACGGAAAAAAGTAGAAACTTAAGACCTACAGTGCACTCTCTCGTCTGAAGTGCTTCTCTCTGCGAGCCTTTTATTCCCCAAGGCAGCGAAAAAAATAAGGACTCATGCTGTACTGATGGTATTCGATTCCGCCCTGGCATCGGCGCGGAATATTTTCTTCTTCTTCTTCAGAGGAAACTGGTACCAAGTCTTAATCGGGCGCCCGTCCCGATTTTTCGTATTTTTATTTGATCTTCTTTCCTCGAACTACGAGCGACACTAGTAACAATCACTATTGCCTGTGTTATTTCCCTTCTTCTCAAACTGCCTTGCTTTAAGCTGAACTCAAAGCTACCAAGACTTTCGACGGGACGTCCGAAATTGTGCGGGTGTATGGGGAGGGGGGGTGTCCAGCGATGAAAATCCCCCCTAAAAAATTTAAAAAACATGTCTGTGTCCTGAGCCTGCTCTCAGCAAAATTGGATTCATTTTAGGACCGAAGCACACGCACCCGTTCTGCCCCGACCTTCAATTACCGAGAAGGCTCAAAAAATTATTAAAAATGAAAGGGGAGGGAAAAAGAGAGAGTAAAAATCAACAGCAGGGCCAGGGGAAAATTATATGCACATGCCAGCCGCTATACACACGAACACATACAGTACGTATATATACAGTACACACACCTGAAAGCCTATGGTGTGTATGCGGCTGGTTTTATTTCTCTCTTCGCAAACCTTAATATCACCTTTCCTTCCCAAGCCTGGAAAATGGGGAGAGAAAATTCCCCAAAAACGACTCACTCTCTATGTACCCAGATTTTTTAAAAATATATATATAAATATATAGAGACCTAAATATATAAAAACATATCAAAAAGTCTACAAAATGAAACACATACTTGAATCGAAGAGAAAAAAGCGCCAATAATGTAATGTGAAAGGTTTTTTTGTAATAATTTTGTCATTCACACACTTCCAAGCTTTTTTGATAACATGGGTTTCTGAACGAACTAACAAAAAAGTTTCAGAAGACAAAAAACAACGCAAAATGACATCTATTGTATGTGAGCGTTTGCACAAGACTGCATGTACTGTATGATGAGCGAATGTGTTTCAATTATGTGTGTATTGGTGTGAGCGATTACAGCAGGTTAGCTTCAACTTTTTTAGTTGATTTTAATGGTTTTTTTTCCAGTTTTGCTAGTCTGTAGCGGAATATACTCGGACGTGTGTCGTTATTAGCTTCTAGCGTTGCACTGAGTGTCTGCCTCCCCTCTTTCAGCTAATCGTAAAACACGGAGGAGAAAAAAAGTCCCGAGGGACGAGGCGACAATTCACGTGTTAATGTTTACTCAAGGACTTTTATTGAGGAGAAAAAATGTGTTTTTTTTTTTAATCTGTAATGATTATCTACCTTCTAGTGGCTTTTATTGTTGAATAATCAGTGGAAAAAAAGAAACAGATAAGCATTGCACCGTTTTTCCAGATTATAAAAGAAACAAGCAAAAATAAAAAAAAAGACAAAAAAAAATAAAATTAAAAAAAGGAAAGCGAACTGTGGCCATAGGTGTAGAGGGACTTCTAAGTTCCAATATCATAAAAGATTGCTAGAGCAGATTTTTGCTACAAGGCTCATTTCAGAGGTGCCTATGTCTTTTTTGTTTTGCGTTTTAATTTTTTGTTATTGTTTATTTTAAGCCAAGCCACCAACAGTTTACAAGCATTTCTTTTTTTCTGAAGTTTAATGGAGAAATACATTACGGTGGGAATGTCAGGAAAAAAGGAAAAAAAATCATTTAAAAAAGGACATACTTCCATCATGAATAACAAAAAAACACTTTTACCGAATGAAGATTATTGTGCTACTTTGCAGAACTCTGGGATTGATCAGTGTTGTCATGTTGTCTAATTTTAACTTTTTTGGACATCTGTGTTTTCGATGTTGATTTTCATGGACTATCGATTTTTTTTTTTTTTGTTTTGTTTTTCCTCTTTGAGAAAAAAGAAAAGATTATAATTGCTCACTCTCTTGCACACACGTGAAAAAAGTGGATCATGTCTCAGGAAGGCAAGGGTTCCAGAGTTCCAACTCCACGCCATCTTTAAATATTCTTTTTTTAATGCGAAGTATAAAAAGGATTAACGAAAAATAACGAAGCACTGAAGGGTTATGGATTTCAGAAGAAGAAAAAAGTACATTTTGTTTCTAAATCCGTAGCAGTTACATATTTACCAAATAATGGACTCTTAATGAACTTTAAAAAATAACGGAGTGCTTTATATAGAAATCTATATATGGAAAAATTGCTTTACATTTTAAAAACGGTTAATAATTTTGATTGTTCAAAAAGACGGCGAGCGAGCGTGCGTTTTGACTTTTGTATTTTATTACCATGAGGTCCCTTCCTGTTTAAATCAGGAACATTGTGCATTACTCTTCCTTCTTCTTTGTCTTTCTTTCTTTGTCTCTCTCTCTCTCTCTCTTTCGGCGGGTATTACACAAGTTATAAAAAAAATGTATAAAATCATTTCTGCGTCAGTTTGAAGGGTTGCAAGCTGGTTTTTAAGGATCATGATCTATGCACAAGTTGGGGGGGGGGGGGGGTGTTGGGGAAAATTTTACATTCGGGAGTCGTCCTTCCATTGTACTCGTTTCTTACGCGTCGCCGCCTTCCCTTGTTCTTATTCCTCTCTACGTTTCCGATGAATCTTACGACAGTACTTCGCCATGCTGTGTACTCCTTAAACCAATGAGCGTCTCATTCTGAAGCACTGTGGGGGGTTTTTGTACCCGTGATAAGGGTGTCTGTGTTTTTAATCTGATTATTTTTCTGTATGTGTGTTTGTGTATTATCTACAGGGGTGGGGAAAGGGGCGGGACTGTGGGATTATTTGGGGGGCGGGAGGGTTGCTTTTGCCTTTTTTATTTACAAAAAAACTATTATGGAAAATGTCTGTACTGAGATTTTAAAAAAAATGTCAGTGGCTTTTAATGTTTTTATTTTCCACTCTCTTTCTCTCTCTCCTCATAGAATGTGATTGTTGATGACATGCACCGAAAAAAGTTTCATGAACTATGAAGCTTCTTTCAAACTTATTAATAAAACTGCATTTTCTCCTTGGCTGTAATAACTGGGGTGTGGAAATCTAAACAGGCCACAGTTGGGTGATCCTTCGCAAAAATGTTCCTGTTTATGATGAGTTTTGTTTGCTTTTGCGGCCTTTTTGCGTTCATGATTTACGTACATTTCTACACCAAAATAAACAGTTTTGTTAAGTAGGCAAACATTTTTGCAAAAAAACAAGTACAATCATAACTGTACATTTCAGCCAAGAGCTATTTTAAAAAAGCCAGCATTTATGAAACGTACATTTTAATTTAACAGATTATAATTACAAACTATGAAATCTATAAGCTAATCGCAATATTCATTTGCAATATTTATTCGTAATAAAGATTTTATTTTTTTTCATATCTATTATCCAAAGCATATAAAATATGGCCATTATGATATCTAAAATAATACAATAATGAATATATTATGAGACATTGTTTTAGATAATTTCATTTTAGATAAATGAACAGAGAAATAAATACAAGTTTAGAATATGGAAATCTATGTTTATACAAAATCTATGTATATACAAAATTCGTAATAGTATTAATTTTACGATGATTTTGAAGAAACTGACTAGCAATTTATAATTACAAAAGTAGAGCACAACACCAAATTAATTTACAAGTTCAGGTTTAGTTTAGATGATCAATCATATATGTGATAGAATTATAATACTAGAACATATATATATATATGAAAATTCCCCAGGCATCAACTGAGCTCAGATGAGTCAGAAACCAGCTCTGGACCGATCAGCTGCACCGTTACCTTCGTAGGAGTTGAATAAAGGCTGCTGGGGCTGTCCTGTCCAGGCGGTAAAACTGACTCTGGATCAGCTACAGGCGGCTGTGTTTGATTACGCTGCTGGTTTGAGGACTTGGCGTGTGACGGAATTGGAGTCATCTGCTCATAAACCGGAACCGCGTCCTCAGGTTCCTCGCGGGACTGTAATTTTCTCTGAAAGAGACAAACCAGATTCCCCAATACAATAACCGTGTTTAAAAATAGCATTACGCAAGTGCAAAATTAACATTTTAAGGGTTTATGGCCCGATTCTATCACCAAAATTCCTTGCTCAAATGCCCAAATTTGTGGGTCCGGTGGGTATTGACCTCTGTAGGGTAGTACAGGGCTAGAATGAATGGCTATGGATGTTGCGATTCTTACATGGACAAAATACACAACACTGATACTTGAGTCATAGTTAAGAGTTTTAGTTTTTAGATAATTGTTAGAATTCTAAGTAAATGACACAAGTATGTTAGACTGAGGACCAAACCATTTTTATAGTGTACTCAAAGATCCGAAAAAAATTAAGTACAGTTCATTTGTCAATACTGGTTTCTTACGTAATGTACAGCAGAGAGGCTGAGGAAGGTGAGGAGCAGCAGAGCCACTGCAGCTGAGATGACATAAATCACAGAGGAAAGACTGCCACACAAACAGGGTCCTCCTGTATAGAAATTGCACACGTTTTTAAAAAGTTAAAGCAAACGGTAGCAGATCTCTATTTAAGCAAAAGTAAAGATTCCGTACAAAGAAAACAATTCCAGCACAAGTTGCCTAGTAGAATACTACTTGAGTAGAAAAACTAAAGTATTTCACACGGATAATACCTCAGTATTATTTTTTTTTGCTGGTAGGGATAAAGGTTAGTCATTTCAAGAAATACTTGACTGCAAGTCCATGTGCTTTTGTTTGGTTATTTTGACAGTCTTATGTCAATACAGAATACATACAGAACTGGTAAGCTTACCATCACCTTTGACAATCAGCAGAACTTCCACCTCATTCTTATGAGCACTTTCTGCATTTGTGAACTCACAGATGTAAAGTCCGGAATCGGTATTGCGCAAATCTGACAAAGTCAGGCGTACCGTAGACAAATCTGAAAGTCCTGAAAAGTACGCAAGTCCCTTGTTGTTTAGATTTATGTGAACACTCTTATTTATAGACAGCAATATGTCCCTCGTTCCAGACTGGTTGAGTTTTTGGTAGAAAAGGAAAGCGGTTGGTGTGAAGCTTCTTGGTTCATGTTGGCAGGTGATGTTCAAAGAGTCCTTCTGGGCAGCTTGAAAATACAAAACTGTCCCTGACACTGAAACAGAGATTTAAGTACGTTAATACGACTGATCGATTGATGTCGAGTCTACTACTAAGTTAACTCAATCTTAAGACATGAGATGTTAAGGCTTGAAAATAGGCTTTAACTGTAATAATTGTTAGACGGAAGCAATTAAATGCAGAAAATACAAATGAAAACAAACACGTAAAAGTACGCGTGTGCTCTTAGGCAACACCTAAACCAAAATGAACACCACAGTTAACTGAAGAAAAATGTTCTGTAGAATACTAAGTACTTGCTGATGTTAAGCGCTCTGGATCAATTCCAAAAGAAGTTTTCCTAAAAATCCATTTAAATTGTTTTGTCAGAACTTATATATCTTGCAAGTAAACAATAGACAGTAAATAAAAGGCACTTTTAATGAAAAAGTACAAATCAAAATAATTCAAAACCGATGTTAAACGCACATTTAACTTATTTGAAACAAGTGCCATTATAGTACATACATCTTGATACCAAGTAGGATGTAAACAAAGAAAATCAGCAGCAAGTATTGCATAATTTACAAATTTGCATAATGCTTTGTATTATTTTAAAGAATGAGTTAAAACGTGATCATTTTAACATTATCTTGAGGCTTTATCTGAAGCCGAAACTTTGAACAACTCAAATCTGTGCATAAAAAGGTCTTTTGGGGTAATATTTATGTTTTCAACTGCAAAAAAAAAATTGAAAATGGCTACATAATGAATGTCAGATATCAGATTTCTAATTATGAAGCAGAGGTTACGTACCTAAAGTTGGCTCCAATAACATCCAAAAGAGAAAACAGGACCTCATGGTCGTCCTTACGTCCATACGAGCCTACTAAAATAAAGTTGTGCTTTGACACCCGGGAGCCGAGTCGCTGTGCGAACGGAACAAAGCTGAACACTACGGTTTAACCAAAGGAGGAAACCCCACCACACTGCACAGGAAGCTCATTCAAACCCCAAAGGCTTCCGCAAAGACAGCAACACCATGTTTAATAAATAACGTCAAAAAGTCAAACCAAGAGTGTGAACCGTGAAAACTACATTAAGAATGTTTCTTTTTTTCTATGGACAGTAAAAAAACAAAACTGTGCCCATACTGGTAATACATTCACCCAGGTGAAAGTCATATTATTTACCTTTTTTGTTTGTTGAAAATTTCTAATATCTGGTTAGAAATATTAATTGGACCCAGCTTGGAAGAGAAAAGGATGCAACAATGTCAAAAGAAAGTTCAATCAAAAACATAAGTTGCATTATACAACAAACATAAAAAGAACATAATGTAAAACATTTAATCACTCATTATAAATTAAATATATACACATATATAACAAAGCTTTTGTATTGCATTATTCAGAATATAAAGTATATAGTTAAAAAATATATATGGTCCCATATTATGAAAAAAAAAATCACATTTTCTGTTCATGAGATCAATTTGGGTCTGTAGGGGACTGAAATAGAAGGTTAAAAAAGCAAGTGTAATGGAATATTAAATATAACTTTGAACTAGAAGAGAGACAATTGTAATGTAGGATCTTTAACATTTGCACGTCATTGCTGCAAAAATAATTGTAATAAGTGGTCAGGCACATTATTCACTGCTACTGCGGACACATCATTGGTTGGTCATTTGGTTAAAAAAATACACACAGCATGAATCATTTTCTTGGTTGTTTATTTAGCTCAAGAAAAATGACGGGAACCACAACTCTATTACAGTGACAAGACATCATTTTGTGTGTCATCCTTTAAAAAGCAACACGATCTGGTTTGACGTCGTTTGCTTCAGTGTGGTTACAGCTGATCCATCATTTAGGCCACAGGCGATTAGACCTACAGACGCATTTTTCTGGACTGGAATAATCCTTTATGGCTCTTCTTTTTGGGGCAAACTGGCAACCAAAGCAAATGTGGAATCATGGGATCTCCCTGTTCTTCCATTACATTGACTGTGCATCGGCTTCAATGTGTTAGAGCAGATTATTGCTGGATATTGACAATTTAGTAATGTAGAACTGAAGAAAACCAAATAAGTTCTTGCACAAAAATGCATGAAATTAAATTGGCATGACAATGCTCTTTACCATTTGCAGATTCTGGTCTTACCTAGGAACAAATCTTAAATATGAAAACACTGGTGAATGTCAATATTTTGTTAAAACTAAGAACAAAATTTCTCCTTAAGAACGGCAGGTGAATAAGGCCCAATGTTGTTTGTGTAATAAAAAGAAAAAGGGTGATCCTAAAGCGTGTCCTCAGCAGGTTTCCAACATCTTCCACTTGGGACAATTGTTGAAAAAAGCATTTTACAGCAAAGTCTATTGTTGTGGTACTCTACTGTACGGTCAGCAGCTGTACCAGAGAAATTTGTGAAATCATTAACTTTTGCGTAATTACCATCAGGGTTCCATGGAGACTACCTGCTTTGTGCAAGATAAGGATCTGGTGCAAAACCTTGCAAATTTCATTCTATCTGCTGGAACAAATCTACCTCTAATTCTTGATCCGGAAAATTCGTACAACTGGATGCTCCCAAGCTACGGAAAGGGGGCACGGCTTTGGAGACAAATGCAGCAGAGATTAGTCAGGAGAACTTCCCTACAGTAAAAACGAGAGGCAGGGGCCATCACCAAACTTGCTGCAAGTTTGGGGACGTTGGAATCCAACAGCTGTTACAGCTGTGAGGGCCCCCGCGTTACCAAGTGTAGAGAGAGAAAGAGAGAGAGAGAAAATGGGAGACTTGCCTCAAGCCTGTACAGGGCACCAGTGAGAGACAACCTCATCCGGTCCCATGGCAACGCTACAGGGAGAAGAGAGATCCTCAGTTTAGCACAAGGCCAGCAAGCTGGAGCTTTGCCCCGTCTCAATTACACAATTATCTTTAAATTTATTAATTTTTGTATCACAGCAAAGCTAGACACCCAACTCTCAGACACCCAGCCAAATCTTGGTGATTGAAAATTGGGATTAAATGTAAATTTTGTCTTCAACTCCCTGATGAGTCAGACAAGTCGTTATATTCTCCATAAATGCTCACTGACGTTAAATTTTGCCTCTATAAAACCAAGGCAGATTTTTCACGTTGGCTTTTATCAACACAGTCTTCAGTCAACAGCAATCTTCAGTACAAACCTTTCTGCTCTGTCCCGCTGTCATGAGGAAAGAGTCATGAACTTTCGACACGTTTTATTCCATTTTTGCATAATAACAGCAGCAATACAGACAGTGTTTACAAGAACTACGCGGGTGCTTTTTTTTCTTACAGATATGAGGACAAGCAGACATTAAAAAAAGAAACAGCGCTAACTGAAGCCCTCACCAAGCACAGCTGGGGACACAAAGTCCAACAACACCCGAAGGTGCTGCGAAGGCTTCACTGCATTTATAGAGCATTTTAGTAAGGTTTTACTGGAGGACTTGCCTTGATAAAACGTCGCTGCCCTGTTCGTGTTACTCCGGCCACTCTCGAATTACTACGAACCGTATTTACTAAACTTCTAAACACCTAAACGGAACATAGAAGGGAGGAGAAAAAAGCCACACTGTATCAACAGCAACATGGCAACGGGTCCACAAAAATCTTAACTGCATGCAAATTTGAATGTCCTTGTTTTTTTTGTCCTTTTTCTTCAGCTGATTTTTTTGTTTTGTTTTAAACAACATCGCTTTTAGATGATAAAAGGGTGGAATGGCCAAACCTATAGAAGACTGGTGAAGACGGGCGCTTCAGTATCGCCCTCCCTGGGACATTACAGGGGGCCTCATGGCCATGGGCGGCCTCGCTGTGCCTCCCCCCTGAAAAGGAGGAACCATTGGGGGCCCTTGCCCATACGGAGGTATCCCACCTGGTACATATCCAGGAACCGCTTGTGGTGGGGCACCATACGTCCCTAAAAAAAGTGATACCACAATCAAACAATTTGACTGTAATTATAAACATACATTCACTGGCTAGTGGCTAGAACTCCCACATTGTAGCTCCATATTTCTGGTCTTTTCAAGACACTCAAGCAACTAGTGATACTGAAATGTCTAAACTGTCAACGTTGCTGTGTCGTACACACTCATAGCTGCACAGAAGTATTTTTTTTACAGGTTTTTTACATAATTATATAGAATATTTTAAATAATCTAAAAACCCGGAAATGGCCAAGATTACAATGAATGCAGTTCTGAATGCAGATTTTGATTAATTTTGGATGAATTGTCCAGCCCTAATATAACCTACACAAAAAGCATCATACCATGCATGGGATGCCTGACTCCGGGCTGCTGTGAAGGGAGGGCCTGCTGTGGAGGCATCACACCTCCCATCGAGGCGACCGGAGGTGCAGTGACGTGTGCTTGAGCAGAGCCAGGGATCTTACACTGGTAGCGTGGGAGCTGGGCTCGCAGTTCCTCCTAATACACAAACGCCCAGCCACACACACAAACACCCGCACACACAATGAGAACACACAAGAGGGAGCGTTAGGATACTCTGATGTGTGATGATAGATCTCTGACATATTTAATGAATATAATCAAGGTAGGTTTTGCCTAAGATACATCCATGCTGACACAAGACAGACTCAAAGGGAAGAACAATAAGGACTTCCTGATGATTTCCTGATGTTGACTACTGCAAATTTCCACTCGCGTTGGGCGCCATGACAACACTGCCAGGCCTTACGTTATTCCCTTGCAACACAACTTTCAAGAATGAGCTAGCAAATTTGTTAGGACATTGGATCTAAATCTGCACTAGAAGGGGCAAGTCATTGTCCTTCATTTATTTTTAAACGCATAGTTCACAAGCAATGTACATTCATTCATCCGAACCGCTTAATCCCTATCGGGGTCGCGGGGACCGGAGCCTATCCCGGGAACTACAGGCACAAGGCGGGGATCGACTCTGGGCAGGTGCCAACACACCGCAGGGCACACAAATAATGTTTGTACAGTAAATATGCTCATTTACTACAACGTGTAAATTAAAACATTTTTAGAAATGATACCATCGGCTATAGCAAAGTGTCTCAGAGATTAAAAGTCCTGCCACTTGCATTAGAAGGACAGAGGTATGATGTTTCCACTTACCAGAGAGATGTCCTCATCAGGGTGCATCAACTTACTGGTGGCGCTGCTAGTGCTGAGCGTGGCTGGCTTACTGGTGACGGGAACGGCGGGTTTGGCAGCTGTGCTGGCTGCGGTGGCTCCAGAGGTTGCACTTGGGCTGTAGGCCGGAAACGTGGCTTTGGGAACGGTGGAAGGTAAAGCAGACGGACCAGCTCCGGCTGCCCCGGACGTGCCCTGCTGAACCTGGGCATACGCAACAAGTCCACATGAGCCAAATTACCATCAAAGAGGGCAACATTTCTACAGTGCGTTTACAAAAAGCAGCAAATATTGTCGAGAATCTGTGTGTCCTTTGGTTCATTTGTTTTTCAAATTTACATTACCACATCAAAAACCCAAGTAATTTAATAGTTGTGAGTGATTTACAAAATCGCCTTTGCAGACCACATTTCTTTGGATCTCTTTGCGTTCAGCATCTATCCGATTAAAAATGTATCTAATGCAGCAAACCTAGCTTATTAACTAGCAAGTCGGTTAATTTGCTTTTGCCGATCCACGTTTGTAGAAGCACACGGTGGTCTCACAAGGCTGTAAATTGCACTGCTGCATTTACTGACCTTTAAAACCAAGTGGAATACATCCCAGTTAATCACGTGACTGTTAAGCTGCACATAAGACTCATGAACAGCTTGATAATGAGATAAGCTGCTTAGTTATGTGTTGTAGGACTTTGTGTGTTTAAGTAGCTGGGATGTTAGTCTCTACACAAACCACTCCAACACACAGAAAAAAAGAATATGGTCTAGTATACAACAACAGATCAGCGTTGACATGTCTAGGTCAGCCGGCTGCTGCGTACTTGCGACAGCGCTTTAGCGGGTACTGACAAAGTGTCGCTGCTGGAGGAGGATACTACGCTCGTGCTGGGAGCTCGAGTCCCCATCTGCAGCATGGAAAGAGAGAGAGAAAGAGAAAGAGAAAGCAAATAGAGCCCTCAACACCAAACCTTTCTTGATGGGTTGCTGAATTTATGCTGCATTCAACGGACCTGGGAAGTCAGTAGGGTTGGACGATATGACCTCTAATCGGTATCATGAGTAATTGAACATTTTTAACGCAATTACAATTAATGAACAATTACTCTGTTTTGCCCTCATATTTCACTGAAAATGTGTGTTCTGTAAATATGCTCAAGGCAACACACAGATCTTATGACAACACATGCGGTAATAAGTTTTTACGGGGACAGTACATAAACATACGCTGGGGGAAGTATAAAGAATTGTTTTAAGTACCGCAAAAATGTTACAAATAAAGATTTCAAAAATGTTGTCGATTAAAGGCTCTGAATGTTGGTTTCGAGATGTTTTCTCATAATTGCCCAGCCCTAGAATTCAGAGATCCACTTTTACCATTGTGGTTTATGTGAGCCAGAGGAGCAGATAAAGGTTTGTTCATCTCTGTTTCAAGCAACAAATTTATGTTCTTGACATACGTTTTGCAAATCTACACAATTGTAATTGAAATTCTCAGTTTCCATCGAACGCAGCCTTAATTTCTGCTAGCTAACAGGGGTGTAGATTGTGAGTTTTGCAACAATACAAAACTATATTCAAGAGACAATGGTTTGATTGTAGTAAGTCTGTTATGATGCAATTTCGATTTGATTCAATTCGGGAACCGACGCTTAATATGGGACAATTTCACAAGTTGAATTCAACACAATCACTTTTGTTCCTATTAAATTGCAAAAAGCAACTAAAATAACATTTGGGATTTGTATTCCTGAACTTAACCAGAAATTGAAATGAACCACTCTACTCTTTTAGTAAATGATATCACATTCAATATAAAGTGGAACACTATATGTATTTGGCCTGATTGATGTGTTCAATTTGCATCAATGCTATGGGTTTGTTGATAACTGATGTATGGATGTACAGTAGCTCAATGTATCGTTACACCCCTACTAGCTAGTACTAATTCTGATTGATTATAATGGCTGGAAATTAGGGTTGACTAGCAGAAATGAGTCTTATACCATCTGGAAGGGAGTGAACGATTGAGTACCTGTCCAACACTGGGGAACAGAGGCTTGGCGACAGCTGCTTGAGGGGCTGCCACTGTGGCTGCAGGCGTAGCAGTTCTGGGCATCATTCCTGGCCCGGTGGAGGCAGGACCCTGGGGCATAGAGCTGATGCCTGGAACATGGCCCACAGGAGGTGGCATTCCTGCCAGGACCGAAAAAACAAAGACTTTTCATCTTCCACAGCTATAACTCTTAATATTATACACTACTCCCACTGACGAAGGGACAACGCCGCACCTGGTGGCATGCCGGGCATCATCGGAGGCATTCCTGGTCCGGGTGGCATCATACCACCCATTGGCATCATGCTGTGGGTAAAGATGCGAGTGGTCATTTATGAACATACACTGATTTTAAATTTGGCAATATTAAATATGGATTGAGTCCAAATGTGCAGTTCATTACCCAGGGGGCATTCCTGGCATGACTGGGGGCATCCCTGGCATCATGGGAGGGACACCGGGGATCATTGGAGGCATTCCTGTAAGAAAGAAAATTAATTTTCACAGAGTGTACCATCGAATTCCTTCACAGCAACTATTAAAGCGTATTCATCTCGTGCAACAGAAACATCCAGTCCAACTCTAAACTGTCAAAGGAAATAGCACTGAGCTAAAATAAATAAATAAAAATGTAAAAACTGATATGCTAATGTACTGTAGAAAACAAGAATATACAGTACTGTGCAAAGGTTTTAGGCAGGTGTGAAAAAATGCTGTAAACAAAGAATGCTTTCAGAAATATAAATAATGATTGTTTATTTTTATCAATTTACAAAATGCAAAGTGAGCAGACAAAAGAAAAATCTAAATATTTACTACCTTTTGCCTTCAAACCAGCATCAATTCTTGTAGGTACACTTGCACAAAGTCAGGGATTTTGTAGGATTATAGTCATTATATTATTTTGCAGTCATTACATTATTTTGTACGATTATAGGATTATTAGATCTGTGGTTAGTTCTCAAAGATGTTTGGAACAACCTACCAGCCGCGTTCCTTCAAAAACTGTGTGCAAGTGTACCTAGAGGAATTGATGCTGTTTTGAAAGCAAAGGGTGGTCACACCAAAAATTGATTTGATTTAGATTTCTCTTTTGTTCATTCACTGCATTTTGTTGATTGATGAAAATAAATGATTAACACTTCCATTTTTGAAAGCATTCTTTGATTACAGCATTTTTTCACACCTGCCTAAAACTTTTGCACAGTACTGTATGGCACAATGAACTGCTATAACACCACCAGTAGGTTGTCACAAAATAAACTAAACAAACATCACATGCTCTTTAAAACTTTTAAGGTTAGTCTACATAAGTCTACGCGTAAAAATCATAGTAAAACTTAATTAAATGATTAATTTAAAAACAATATTTGTTTTTGACTATGCAAATGTTTAATTCTGGAAGGATCCTCTTTTAAAAGAATAGCCATATCCAAACCTAAGATGAACATTTCTCAGAAAAAAATGATTTAGAGAAAGTCTCAATGTGATTTTTATCAGGATATATCAGTAATTCAAATATAAAACATTTAATCCCTACTTTCTGCTTAGTGTCTCAGTACACCTATCTCACCTGAGTAGCCTCCAGGTGGCATCCCCGGTGCTGGCACATGCGCCATGCCAGGTTGTGCCACAGGTGCGTAAGCGGCCTGCGGCTGTGCTGCCGGGGTCTGGAACGAGGGGCCTGCCTCTTCATTGTCGTCATCGTCATCCTCATCCGAGTCATCCTGATTCTGTTTCTTTTTCTGGTTTTCTGTGCCAAAAGACAAGCAACTCAGGATGGAATTCACAATATAGCAATGTTTCAATAACCACAATCTGATAATACCTTTTATACCCTAAGCATCATAAAATCATAGTGCAACAAGGTCATTTTTGGGAAAACAGATTACCCTGAGTCTTCTGTTCAAGAACGCGTCTCCGTTCCTCCATGTCTTTCTCTGGAATTCCTTCCATTCCATAAATTTCCAGTTCAATGTCCGTCCTCCCCGGGATTGCATTGGGAACACTGTCGATAGTTTCTTTGTGAACCTTAACCAAAAGAAATACTTATTTACCTGATGCTGAAAAAAAACACTAACCCACTAACTTGCACTCGTTTGTGCACTAATGATTTCCTCTAACATGGTTTCTTATGGTGTACAACTTAGCTGGCAGATGGACGGCAGATGTAGATTAATTCTGGCTTTCCAGATTAAAGAACAGTCATGGACTACAAAACATTGTGATACGTTGCTCTGGATAAGAGTGTCTGCTAAATTCTGTACATGTAAATGTAAATGTAATATATGAAAAAATATATATTTCTGTGGAAAATGTGCAGTTCTGACCTGCATGCAGTGGATGGCGAGGCCTGGACCAGTGTACAGCTTTTTATGACATATGTGACACTTAAAATGCTTGGCCTTCTGATGCTGAATGAGAATTTTTTCATCATCAAAATCTCTGTTGCAATACCTGTGTTGGAAATTAAGGTCTCAAAACAAGGAGGACAGAAATTTTAATGCTCTTGCTAGAACAACTATTTCTGATCAACATTACAGTTTACATTAATGTCTGACATTATAAGTGGGTGTGCGTATATATGTTTACATATATACATGTAGTAAATATGCAGTCCTGAGGAATAGAAATGATCACATTAACGTTTAACCTTTTACCATAATCAAAAAAAAAACTAGCTAATTTTATTATGAGGGTAAAATTTAGCCTCATTTTGTCAGTTTAATGAAGAGGTTAAAAGTCTCTCTCACAGTTCCGAAACAAGCCTTTTTACTTCTCACTGACTCGCACAAACAGCGCCATGACTTGTTTTAAGTCGTGAGGTAAAACAGTGAGAGATTTGCGTTTCGTGACGAGGAGCGATGCTAAATAACATTAGCATGTTCTCTCCTCACAAACATCACGAAGCACCATTTTTTAACTAAAGCGCCGACAATAAGAAACAACAGGAGCTCTTAAAGGATACCAGCACCAGGGCTTCATCTGCTTCTTCTTTTTCCTCCCCATTTTCCTCTCAATTTAACGACTTTGTTTTCGAACCTCCGTCAGGCGCTTCACGGCCCGGACACCGGCTGCGTCCCAAATACAGCGCCACTGCGAAATTGGTACACGGCCAGTGACAATCGGAAATGACGCAACCAAAATATGCGCTGACGCGATGTGAGGGCGCCTTCGCGTGGTGCGGAGATTTTATTCGATATAATGCTTTAACACATCATATAAAACTATATAAAGACATATTAAGCTTATAATAAGCTGATACTCAATGTGTACTCTTTTGGTGTTTTTAGCTATTAAATCATGTGTTCAGTATTCCTGGATAATGTTGGATAACTGAAATGCTTTTAATTTTTCAATTTTCTCTCACACTTCTCTCACCCAGAATCAGTTGTTATGTAAGAGTCTTTCTTCTAATTAATCTTTTCCCCATTTCTTGACTAATCATATTTTGCCCTAGAACACAGAGTTAAAAAGCTCTAATATCTCCACTTTACAAAATACATTTGTGTAGCCAGAAATATACAGTATCAAAATACTTACATAAAAATCTATTGACAAGATGACATAAGTACTGAGTTTAATTTCAATCTGCCCATTCATAGGGTGCTGCAGTTGGAGCACAAAGAAAATGAGTAAATAAGAATCAAGAGGGAAAAAAGGTTGATTTATTAATTTATTTATAGTCTTTATTATCATTTTTATCTATGGAATGCATGCCACTCTTTATTTGCATATACAGAAGTGCAATATGTAGCAATAATAAACTGAATAAAGCATCCTCCTATATTCATAAAAATTATGTTTAATTTCTTTCCTGAAAGGATCATTTTTCCATTGTCTTACGATATCATCATTTTTGATCTCTATAAAAGTAAAGCATTAAAAACATTTAATTTCAATTCAATTTTGAAATACATCTTTTCACCAAATCATCAGACCTGGTAGAACACCAGGTATTTCCATACATTCACTAAGCACCATAAATTATAAAAATAATACAATTCATCATTTTTAAAACGATCATTTCCCTCATGCACAGCAGACACATTTTTCAATGAAAAAATAACCTTTAATCAAAGAAGGTGACATGTCTTTATTGTTCCTAGGGTCAGTTCTTTGACAAACCAAATTCAAGATTCCATCTGATAAGAAAGAGAAACCATTTTGCAAACTTTAAAATGTACTCCTTTTTCCAGTCTTTCATTCGTTAAAACGTATTACTATATAAGTCTAAACTAAAAAACCAAGGCATTGTTGATAAAAGCTAATAGAAACTAGCTTAATACTCATAGCATGCTTATGACTTACACCTTTGCAAGCACCCTTACAAGGCACACTATATTCTCAATGCAACCCATTCAGATAGTACATGTCCCCAAAATATAAACATTCACTAACTTACACAAATGTGCAATTTACCAAAAATACATTCAATAGCATTTCAGCGCTTAAAAAGTACATATTTACATTTCTAATGAAATGTTTTAGCATATTTTCTGCCGAATCTCTTTGCAGCACAGAGATAAAGTGAATGTCGGCTTGTATCAAATAAATTTTTCCCAAATGTCTTAGATGTTTTAAGAAAGTGAAACAAATCCCTGCCCCTCTATCTTATAGATGCAAAGATAATTCATATGGTTCAGAAAGCAAGAATATAGAATTTTTTAAATTATAATTGGTTTAGCAAATATGTGTTTATATTCATGCATTAAAATGTATCTAGGCCTCTATTAAACAATATATATTTAACAATATGTTTTAAAATATATATTTAACCTTAGTAACAAAAAAATAAAATTAAAACATGTCTGGTCTGATTGCAAAAAGACTTCTAGTAATGTGAGAAACTGGTTAAATATCTTTTTGGACTATTCTTTTAAATGGAGGGATCATAAATTGTGATACTTGGCTTGTTTTAAAACTTTTAAATCCATCAGTTACATTCATGACGGTCTTGCCACAAGGTCACTTGGCTTTATGCAATCATACTAATTAATTCTCTTCTAAACCCAGTTACTGTATTTGCTATAATGATTTATTCTGGCAAAGAAGACCATTTTAAAAAGTGCAGATGATTAATAACTATTAATAGCCAAACTACTAGAAAGAGCACCACAGCACTGTCAAGAGATGACACACCCATCTGTATATTAAAAAGGCATATCTTCTGTCTGAGACCTGCAGGCCGGTGTTAGCTGAGTGCGAATGGCCCGTAACGAGTGGCTAACTTAGATTTGTGCACGCCATTGAAAGTTAATTAATTATTGAGATGAGAAATCAAATTATATTTCCATTATCCATTAGGGAAAACTCAACCCGTCACTTAGCGCCGTGCAAAATCCTGCCACCACACGTTCCCTTAAAAGCAGCAACTTGCCTTTCATAGAGCAAGAGTCCATTCCATTTGAAAAGAGTGGACTGAATTTTACGAGCCATTATTTAAGCATCATATCTGCACACAGCAACCAGTGCAAAAGTCAATATTTATCCTCTCATTAAAAAAAAGAAAACTATGCTAAGTGGATTATTTTCCATTTTTAAGCTAAACAGACCTTCCCATAGAGAAGTGAGGAGATAGAGAGACAATGTTAGGAGAGAAGAGACAAAAAGTGGGCGTCATTCATGTGAATGCTAAGTGCTGGGAGATTTTTTGTAACTCAGGATCCATTAGAAAACACATTTATATTGTAATATAATGAAATTTCTATGCTATTATATACATATAAACTGCATTAATGCGTATGATTTTTTTGTCATATCATGCTGTAAAACTATAAGAAATGATCCTTGTCATTGTAAAAATTGTTTCATGAATGTTTATTTATAAATAACTAACTACATAAAATTATCAGCAAATTCTCAATTAATTGTATCATTTTATATTTACTGGTAATTTTTCATTATATTACAATATAAGGTCATAAATAAATATTTTTTAATTAATTAAATTGTTGTCTATTTATGCCAATTTGTTTTAAGTGTAACTGACAGTTGAGAAATATTAAGCTTTTTAAAATTTATCTTCTCTTTATAGTTTTGACAAAATCTTCAGTAATGACCAATATATACTGAATTATCCACATATTTTATAAGGGATACATTGTATTTGTAACTCACATTAAACCTTATAAAAATAATCCTCTGAGCAAGTCAAGTCAGTGTTTTAGAAAGCATCTAGCTGCCAATAAATAAAAATTTCCCTCCGTTCTATGGAAATCCAGTCTAATTCAATCTTCATTCTGATTAACTATAATTAACCCAGACAGAACTGTGCATGGTTAAACAAGGTTTACATTCTTCTGGAAGATTCTGCTCCCTTGTCCAGACTTCCTCTGCTTCTCTGGTGCTCGAACGGTCCCAACCCGACCTGACCCGAGCGGCTCGTTCATGTTTAGAAACTTGTCTTCCGAACTTGTCCCTTCTACGAGCCCACGCCCAGGGCTTTCTTCATGTGCTCATAGACAACGTAGGAGATACTCACGGCCGGGATGACCTTAAGGAAGTTTGGGGCAATCCCACGGTACAGACCCGGGATGCCCTCGTGCGAGACAATGTGCTTGAACTGGCCCAGCATGGAGAGCTGAGGCGCGCCCTCTGTGGAGGCTGGGGGGAAGAGAAGGGTAACACGAAAAAATGTACTGCATGAGCAAAACCACAAGTCAGTGTTAAACTGGGTTATTTTACATCACAATTTTACATCATGTTTTTATCATTAATTAAGGAAATGGTTACGACATGGGTGGTTTTGGCACAATGGTCTGAGTGACAGGAAGTCAATCTTGGAAGATGTACTGTGGATGATGGCTGTGCTACTCCTCATACAGATCGTCAACAGATTTCTGAAGTTCATCAAGGTATGAGCTCGGAATTACTCTGCTTTATGTAGAGCAGATGCCAAGCCTTGAAATATAACTGAACAAGATCTCACCACTCATGATATGTTTGGCTGGACTGTACTCACCCTGTGCCTGCATGCGGGTGCGGATAAGGGCAAGGGGGTAACTGGCCAGCTGTCCACATGTACTCGACACGGTACCACAACCCAGCAGCACCAGCACGCCCGGATCGGCTGAACCCATGCAGTACCTCTGCAACCAGGCGTTCTTCAGGGTCTGAGAGTGAGAAACAGAAATCTTTTCCCCACCTACCACCATGGTACAGTGTGGCACAGTATTACAAAAAAAAAATCTCATCCTGCAACCTTTCTCTAACAAAGCAGTCAAGAACATGGGGGTTTTGGTGCAATAGCAATCCTTGTGTCCTGGTAACATCATGTCATTTGACCCAGTCGGAGAGGGTGAAATAAGAAGTGCCAAGTACTACAGGTCAGCCAGAGCTAAAAATGCTTGAGAGGAGTACAGATGTCAACTGAGATCAGAAGCTGGCTGTTGTGATCAGAAGACAATGTATAAATCCCAGGTAAACCATGGCCTCCAGGCCCCTAGGGGTCTCTGAAGGGCATCTGTTTTTTCCAGTGATGTTACTTCTAGGAAGTGACATTTGCAACAGACACTGTACCATGTTAGAGCTAGGCCACACAGTTATTTATTCCCAAAAACAGCACAGCTACAACAATCTGCAATAGAAACATGTTTAATGCTTATAGTCTTAAAAGAGTACCATTGTGGGCAGTAGAAAAGAGCAAGAGATGCAGACAGACCAATTAAGGGACTTCTCTCTTTGCGATATTTGGAACTGGGTAGGAAGACAAAAAAATTATGCTGGCAGAGAGAAAGATGACACACGCCCTGAGTACAAACTCACTCAGCCCCCTAGCAACATAGATTGAATGAACTACGCTTTCCCAGAAAGTGTCAGCGGCAGCTGGCAGACACACGCACCTCATAGACGGCCAGATCGATGCCAGCATATGGAATGATGCCCAGTGTGTTGGGCACATAGCCCCGATAGAAAGCCCTTACTCCCTCCTTTCGCAGGATCTGCCTGGCACAGTCCACCATCCCTGAATACTGGCCCGTCTTCCGCAGGGTCAGGCGTGTCTTCAGCACCTAGCACGGAAAAAATCAGAGTACAGAGAGGAGATGTGAAGAGACGGGAAGAAATGGAAAGAGAAGAGGTCAGTGGGCACAGCGATTAAAGTGAGAGAGGATGAAATTGAACGAAGCAGGATGCTAATTTTGGCATGGGAACCAATCTCCTGCTGCTGTTAAAAGACTCAATCAGTGGACAATTCTGCCTTGATTGTGTTTGCTCGGCGGACAGGCAGAAGTGAGCGGAGGGGTGCTCAACGCTCCAACACCACACTCACAAAGACTTTATTTTCAGAACACCAAGCCAGCGAGGAATACAGAAGGACTCAGCCCACACAGATCTGCTGAAGCTGACTACACATTATAGCACAAAGCAAGCAGAGTCTCAGAGAGTCTCTCCATCTCAATAAAAACTCAAGCTCTTTTACAAACATACACAGTTTTTATGGTCTTAGCATGGCCAGTACTTGGGGGGTACTGACTCTCTGAGCTCATAAAGACGTCTGGGCATCTATGTATAAGAATAGGGGTGGAAGCCTGTCTTACTAAAGTAAAACCACCATGACCATGGCCTTATAATCATCCCTATCTCTAATTCATTAATTCTTTCTTGCCCCTTCAACGCCTTAGTTGTTCCACCTGGTGAAGAAACACTTGAAAGTGCTTTGGGGGTCTAGGAAAAGGATCACACAAATATTCATTCATTCTGCAGATTGAAAGGCACAACTGGCCTATTGGTGCTTCTGGGAGAATGTGGTGGTGACAGATGTTAGCATTGCCAAGGACTAATGATATCTGTTTCACATGAGTGAGGCCATTAGCTGAAATCATTAAAAGGAAAAAAAAGGATTTAGTTAAATTGGCTCTGCTACATGAAGCAGCTTAACCTCTTTTCCTCCATCACTTGTTTTCTCTCACCTCCATGGGGTAGATGATGGTCTGAGCCGTGGCCCCCGCCAGCGAGCCAGCAACAAACCTCTCTTGCACCCTCAGCGTACCTCCTTCCTTGCAGCCTCGAATCAACCACTTTATCTGCAGCAGAAGCAGGTGGAGAAGGGTGGAGGCAAAGAAGAGATCATCAGTGATGAAAGCGTCTGCTGATTCATCCATTTCATTCCACACTGTTAGGTTTGGAGAGCAATGACTTAATAAGTCTCACAGAGAGATTTTACCTGTTCATATGCCATAAACTTGATGGCAGACTCAGGAGCAATTTTGAGGACATTGATTCCATTTCCCCTCCATAACGATCTAATGCCACCCTCCTGCACCATTCCACGTACTCCACTCCAAAGGCTAAAACCTCCTGAGCCATGAACCTGCAAGAAGAAGCTGGAATAAGCTGGATCCAAAAATTAACTTGAAAAGTTGTAGTTGGTTTATTTTACTTGTAAATGTCTTAAGATGTGATTAAACCCTTTACCTGCACCAGACCTCTTCTTGGATACTTCAGAGCTTGTGGTCAAATGAGATTCAACTGGATTTTAAACCTTTAATCTTATGGCTGACCCCCAATCTTGTGACTGAAAATCTTGTGTTCGTGCTGAAAATATTCGGCATCTCAATTCCAAAACATCCTAAAACCACCAGGGGGTCCTTGAGCAGGACGATTAACCTCAGGTTGCTCAAGGAAAGTTTCTCTGGATAAGACTGCCAGAGAAATGCTGTAAATGTAATATTAAATCTAGCCAAACCTAGATGATATAAGTCTACCTAGATCTAACAATCCAACATTACCTGAAGAAAAACCTTGAGCCTGTCCAGCGGTGCAGTTCCTGTCCTCGATACAGCTCCCGCCATTGCTCCAGCAACTAACTGCCTCCACACCAAACCTGCCCTCCTCTCCTGCTCCGAAAACTCATCCGGCACTGTCAAGTGTTCCCCAATGTCAAGCATCTGTGACAGTATGGGTGACATGTTGAGTTGAGTTACTTTATTACCACTGTGGTTCAGCTAACTCGAGCCTTCAGTGGGTTGGTGGTGATCAGAGTGACTGAAACTCTGTGTTGGTAATCATAAGATGGGGGTTTGAATCCCAGTAGAGCCTAAAACCACTATTGGGACCTGAACAAGACCCTTAACCTCACATTGCTCCAGGGTTTGAGGCTCAACTTCAATTCAAATTCACAATGTTATGGCTGATCCCAAATCTTATGTTCCAAAGAGACTGTCTCTGTAATTAGGAATTGGAAGTTTGGACAATAATGATGAATGCCATAAATGGCAGGTGCCAAATGCTTCAGAGACTGACCAGCGAGTGCTTCCAGTAGTGGGCAATGTCCTCCATGTTGCGAAGTGGGTTGAACAGAAAATGGTCTCGCCACTCATTCCAGTCAATGGTCATGGTACCATCCCGGTCCATGCTGGAGGTGTGGGAGAGGAGGAGTAAGGCAAAGAAAGACTGAAAACAGACCTGCCCACTCCTTGTAAATAGTGGGAAAGTCTGATCTTACATTGTAAAACCTAACAGCACACCTTAATGAAAGAAGTAAGATAACATTCCTTAATTCTTCACCAAAATTGAGGTCACTTATTTGCACAAATTAACCTAACTCAAAATTGAACTGTTGAAGTAAAAACAGTATATTTGAGTGTACTTAGAATTTTGCATCATTTTAAGTATACAGTATATGATGCAATGCAAGTTCTTATCATATATTTATGAGTAGTTACTTGCATTCAATTTGAATCATTTTATGTTTAATGGTTCATGTTTATAAACATAAATTATTTAAGGCAACCACTTTCCTCAAATAGTTTGAGTTGAACTAACTCATAAGGTTTTACAGAGTTTAATAATAACTTCTGCTTTAAATCTGGATAATGGAAAGGAGGGAAAAGAATGCCAAAGGTAAAGACACAAAAAGACTTTATGGGCCTCTCCCCAATGAACAAACCTCTGCAAGATCCTGCTGGCCTGGTCAATGGACACCTCCACACCCAAACTGTGCAAGGACTGCTGAATTTCTCCCACGTCTATCTGACCTACATTATCACAAAAAAACATTGCCAATTAAAAACACGGGGGCAATGTCCATGCACCCAATACCCATTCCTGCATCATTCCCTCTAAAGTGATGAGCAACAAATATTAAAATCTCTTAGTGTCATTTTGGATCAAATAGCTGATGCTTTGAAATGGCAAAGGGCAAATCAAATGGCAAATTCTGGAATTAAATTTTTGAATCCTAAATGTGAGAATGTGGAGAGATGGCAAGCCCCTTTGAGTCTTGCACCAGGTTATACAACTTTTACTTTATATGGAACAAGTAATAACTAGGTAATAGCACTGTAATTGCTAACTTTACTCTGTTGTCTTATGTACATTTTTCAAACCTACATAATGAGGTTCGCTTCATCACAAGTACATTTAATTACCCACTCTATACAGATTCATCAGTTTAATAATGCCACATAGAATCTCATTTTTGCATATAGTATTAGGAGGTGAGTCCTTACATAAACATGAAACATGAACATCATAAATAGTGATGCTATGGGAAAACAAGGTGAACGAATGGAGCATATTCATTTATCAGCGTGTGGCCGGTATGCACACCATCATTGTTGCGGTCGAGACTGTGGAACATCAACCTGAGCTCCTTCTCGTGGGTGCGCAGGTATTGGGTGAACTCCTTAAAGTCAAGCTGCCCATCATGATTGGTGTCACTCACACGCACTATCTAGGGAAGAGAGAGAGGTAGGGCAAAGGTGAGGGCGAGGAAGGAGTGGAAAGTAGGGTAAGGAATGGAGAGGCAGGGCAGAAACAGGTGTGTGGTTACACAGTAGTAAAGGCAGATTATAGAAAAAGGGTTGAGGTATAAAAATAGACTCAGGCAAGTAAAGTCATAAACAAATACAATTAAATGAAGGTATGTATATTATTCAGTTTCACAACATAGGAAGTCTGTGTGTGTGTGTGTGTACACACGCAGAAAAAACAGAAAGTGAGACAGAAATAGAAAATGACAGATAGATGGATACGTAACATAACTTGATTTTTCAGTTCTGCACATGATGAATGTAATTAAAGTATAACAATCCATTTTTAATAGGACACAATGGCTCTGGTGAGATGCTTTGCCACATGCTGTCTAATCCTGACTCACACTCTCAGGCTCTGATACGGGAAACTCTGTGTTCCGTAAGCATTTTACCCTGTGAATGGGCAGAGGCCTGACAGCAGCAGCCGTCTGAGCACATTGTGAACCGGTGCTAATCTCCCCTGCCGCATTACAGCACATGACTCACAGACTCACATGCCACCACGGCACGGGCACAACTCTGGCCTACAAGAGGCGCTTGCTGGCATCGCTCCAAATCTACACTGAATCCCATTTGTACTTTCGACTTCTCTGATATTTTAAACATGACAGTAATCATTTAGACCCTATGAACTTATAAACTAAAATCTACAAGAAGAAAAATTGTAGTAAAGGTCAAGGTTTTGGACTCATTCATAAAATCCTTCATGAACTGTGTTGTTACTCAGTTGTTTGTGAATAAATCAGTTCCTCTGGTACTTCACACATCAGAGAACTTTTAAAAAACAACAAAAAATAATGAAGCGGAAATGTGATTCATGATCAGTATCAAAGTTAAGTGAAGTTTCCTTTACAAGGAAAACGACTTGAGTAAAAGTTAAGCCCCCAATTCAAATACTAGGTGAGTACAAGTATTAAAGTATAAACAATACCTTGAATTTAAAAGTATCTTGCTTGAATCAGTAAAGATTTGTAATATATTTTATTCCAAGTCAAAGCGTGGAGGAAAAGGTGTGTTATATCAAAAAAAAACATTTATTTCTGTTACTGCAGACAAAATATAGAAATATAGAAAAATGTACAAATATAGAAAAAATATATATGTATGTATATTTACATTCATTACACACACATTTATTGTAATAGCTAATATTGCTAAAATTGATAATACTCAGTCCAAGTACAACATACTCAAAATAATACTTAAGTACCATAACTAAGTACAAGTACTATTTAGCATATTTAAAATCATGTAAAAATGATATGATTATATTTTATATATTACTTTGGAGGTCTTATCATCAGGCCTCAGAAATGCTGTGGATAAAAGTTGGGTGTGAGAGCAACAGTAAAAATACATGAATATACAATATAAAGGCAAGTCTGTATCTACATATCTTATCCATAGTGTGTTTAGGAAGTGACCTTTAGCACATTTAAATTTCAAATAAAGTGCTGATTCACTGTCGCTTTTAAACCTAAAAATATCAAGTAATTCAGCTTCCATCCTACAAGTTAGTTTAGGCTTTATGGCAGTGAGAGTCAGTGAAAATACAAAGTAGAGCATAACCCGAAGACTGAAAAGTTTCAGATCCCAACACATTAGACACAACACCTCTGAATTATTCAGCCCAGTCACTATCTTGAACTGGATATCACAGTTAGACATCACGCATTGTGAACACTATAGTGCTTAGTTGGCGCTTTTTGTAAGTGATGTAAAACAAGTGAATGTTATGGTCACATATGATCTTTTTTTGGCCTGAACTTAAATGAATGTGGAGTCGAAAATGAGACTCTGGGGAATCCTATGTTACAGCAGAGGCTGACTAAAGGCATAAATAAATTACATGGTGATCACCTGTCAGTGCCAAACCACAACTGGGAGGTTTGGCCCAGTTTTTACTTTAATGCACTGAATCTCAGGGGACTAATGAATTAATGTCAGATTTTCTTATCATCTCCATAATGAAAATTAACTATAGTGGGTGAGTTTGGTAGAACTAGAACTAAATATTAAAATAAGACATTAAAAACAGCTTTAAACTTAAACTTGAGGTGCCTATTTAAATATTTGGGAAACTTTTATTATAGCTGTGCAGCATGTAAATCTGATTCCTTACTGATGGTACCATAATTCCATAAACTTATAGTACGTAACTTCTGGTTTCACACTAAATTGACCTGAATTGAACTTTTGAACAATTCAGGTGGCTCAATTAATCAGGTGTGCCATTGGCAAGGTTAGCCTTCAACTTCTGCAGCTATAGCTAAAAATGGCAGGAGGTCCCTTTACGAGCAATGGAGTAACAATTTTTTAGAAATTGGCCATTTCAAGCCTATAAATACTAGGTGTATAATGATACACTGATACACCAATTCAATTACCAACAACCCCAAAGTATTGATCCAAAATGAAACTATTCATTAGACGTATTGTAAATTCATTTTATTGAACAGGAGATCTATTTCTATTAAAAGAGAAGATTGTTTTTCATTTAAATGTCTGGTTGATCTTGAATAAAAATGTCAAGTGATATTTTAGCTGCTTTTTGTAATGATATGAATAAGCATATGATATTGTCTCATATTGATCACTGGCTCGAATTTGACATGAACTGGATCGAAACGAAACGAAATAGTATTGTGATATCAGCAGGCAGTGAATCATTGTGCACTGAAGTAATGTTTTCTTGTATCATGCCCTTGTGATTTACAACCCTGATGAATACATTAACAGTATAACAGTTGTAATTTTAAAACCATGTCTTGAATGTAAAAGTATTTAAATGGCACCCTTATGTTTCTAGTTATGTTCTATACAATTCTAGAACCCGCTGTGTAATATGGCCCTCCTGTTCATGAATAGATTTTAGAGAGACAAAATATAATTAATTTTAATAAAGGCAAAATCATATTATTAACATAAAAGGTGAGTGTGTTCAAACTTTACTACTTTAACACATAACACATAGATATATAATCTTTACAGGAACTATAATAAATTAATGTTTGTTAAATTCTCCTAAGTTAAGTGGCACAGTTGCATGTAGAACGTTTAATATTTACAGTAACCAAATTAAAAGTTATAAGGGTAGAAGGAGATTCTTCAGTCTTCTGCACCAAATAGCCAATAACCCTTTTGGGCGTCATTTTTAAAATATAAAGTGTAACGATAATCGCTTCCTATCCGAACCAAAGTTAGAACATTTAAATGAAAGCTACCCGCTCAAACGGACCCAATGCATGTACGTTAAGGTTCAAAGATACTGAAAGAAATATTTGTAAATGTTTTATGGCATGGTTTCTAAGAATAGTGCAGGGTGAATGAATGCTTTTGGCGCAACACAAATAAAAATAATTTTAAAATACATAAAACTTTTTATAAATATAACCGCAAGCGGCAATGTGCGGGGTCCAAGCTTTCCATATAGTCATGGTCAACAAAAGGAGTCGGTGAATCAGCAGTGATTAGAGAGTTAAAGGCCGTACAAGACCAAAACGCATTTGATTTCGGTGTAGCGTCTCCTATAGACCTATACGGTTAGCATCACATGCCTGAGTAGTGGGAAAGATCTTTTACCTCACCACTGAGTTTTAAGCGTGGGAGAAGAATAAGTCCAACACTATGTGCATGGACTCCTAATTGTACCTGAGTGGTCAAGTCCGGCGTCTCACCTGTTCTACGTCACTGCGCGCAACCCCCCGAGCCGCCAATCCCACGCGCAGCTCGTTCACGTCGATCCTGCCGTCCTTATTAAGGTCCATCTGCTCGAACATTTCGGCCCAGCGCTTCTCCCGCTCTGGTTCCGCCGCAACCGTATCCTCGCAGCGCGCCCGGGTCCGGCTCGGCTCCTGGCCCATGAGGCACGGCCGCTTCCCCCGGGCTTCTAAAAACCCGCGTCCAAAACGCCACGGCAAGCTGACACCCACCCCCCCCAGTCACACACACTTGCCTGCGACAGTATGAAGTTCGGGATAAGGAATGAAAAAATAAATCCGTCTCAACCTGTAAAGATGCTATTCCCTGGAAAGTGCACGAAAAAATAATTCCAAGTAAAACCGGCAGCGCGCAGCTCCTGTTCCGATTAACAGAGCTTTTTAAATCCCTCCGTGGGCTTTACCGAGCAGTGTATGTGCGCGCGCGCGTCGAAGAGACTCCTCTTTATATCGGAGATGCGGAATTCCAGCCGGAGATCCTCTTCTCCAAGCGCTGCATCCTAATGAGATCGACACGCCGTTTACCGCATACGGCGCGACGGCAGCGTCCACTCCATCTATCTGTGTGTGTGTGTGTGTGTGTGTGTGTGTGTGAGAGAGAGAGAAAGAGAGAGAGAGAGCGAGCGAGCGTAGGGACAGCAGTTAATGTACGGCGGTGATTGTGTGTGTGTGCATGCGTGTGTGTGAGTGAGGGACACAGAGATAAAGATAAAAACTGTGCGCGAGAGAGTGTGTGCGGGAGGGGAGTGTGTGCGCGCCTAGGAGTGCGTTACTGTACCAGCGTTGAGTGTGTGTGCGTGTTTGTGTGTGTGTGAGAGAGAGAGAGAAGCGTAGGGACAGCAGTTAATGTACGGCGGTGATTGTGTGTGTGTGCATGAGTGAGGGACACAGAGAGAAAGATAAAAACTGTGCGCGAGAAAGTGTGTGCGGGAGGGGAGTGTGTGCGCGCCTGCGTTAATGTACGAGCGTTGAGTGTGTGTGCGTGTTTGTGTGCGCGCGCGAAATGTGTGTGTAAAAGATGTGTTTTGAGTGAGAGAGGTCGAGTGTGTGTGTGTGTGTGTGTGTGTGAAAGAGAGAAAGCGCGCGAGTGTGTTTTGAGCAGGTGTGTAGTTTGTTAACCTTAGCAAGGTAATGTAACCTAATGTTACTTATCAATTCATGTCAACTGTTCCAACTTTTCTTTATTCATCTTCCCGTGATCTTCTATTCTCCTCCATAATTAACCCTCCACATTTTTCAGAGGTGCTGTACCAATTTCAGGTTCTGCATGAAACCAATTATTTACCTCGTGAAGTACCTTTAATTCTCTAGATTCACGTGCACCAGACGTGACGTCAATCTGCTGCATTATGATGAAGCACAACCTGGAAACTAATGATTCAGCAACATGTGGGATATAGGAAGATTAGTGGAGGGAAGAGAAGAAGGGATATCAAGGTTATGACGATGTTAGACAGTAAACTACCCCCGAGGGTGGAGGGGTGTAGTTTATTGTCTAGCACCTTACTTCTCTCTCTCTCTCTCTCTCTCTCTCTCTCTCTCTCTCTCTCTCTCTCTCTCTTATCTCCTCTTTCTCTGAGAGAGACAGCGAGAGAAAGAGATCATGTGAGCAACCTGACTCTCTCTCTCTTGTTCGACTCCCACTGAACTGACTCCAGTCATTTCCAACACATTTGATTTTTGTTTATTCAAATGGCATTACATGCATTTTGGGCTGTGATTCTTTGCATGCTTTGCATGTAACATTTTTGAAAATCTACATTGCCATTCCTTCTCAGTTAAAACAATACTAGCACCCATAATTTGTTTTTCCTACTTAATTGCCTGCTAGAGTTCTCATTATTTAAAGATTAAATTCTTTGTAATAGCAATGGAGCATCCAAATATACATAAGAATTTCTAAGTAATTTCCAGGCCTTTCTAACCCTAACCCTAACCTAACGCTATTATTCAGATAACATTCAATGTATGAAACATTTGAGGTGTCTTATTTAAATGTCTAATAATATGTCACCCATCACTGCCTCAAAAACATATGGACAAAACATTGATCATAAATATATCAATGTTTTATGACATCCTACCATACAATGTTTTGTATTGATATAATTACTTTGTTTTATGATTACTTGATATTGATTGATTCATTCATTATCCGAACCAGGGTCATGGAGGTTGGGAGGGACCGGAGCCTATCCAGAAACTACAGGCGCGTCGCTTTTTGTACTGTAGGAAACCAGAGCCCTTGGTGTTGGAAAACCGTGCGAACACGGGGAGAGCATGCGAACTGAACTCAGAAAGGCCCTATGGCCGAGCCAGGGATCGAACCCAGGACCTTCTTGCTGTGAGGCGGCAGCACTAACCACTGTGCCACTCGCGCCGCCCTGTTTGATCACACAATGATGTAAGAAGCAACCCTTTTCAGCTGTCTAATATCAGCGACAATTGTAAAAATAATTTGCAAGCATCAGAAGCAAAAATGTCAGGTAAGAGTTGGCGGTATTGGCTTTTTTATATCCTATACACATGACGCAATATTATTTCTACTCGCAGGGGTTTGCTAATTAGATTTTTCCTGCTTTATCACACTTAATAAGCCTAGTAATTAACTGTCGAGATAAGTCAGGTCCATTGGAGGAGGAAATCATCAAACCGGACTGGACTGTGGCTCTCAGAGCAGCTTCTGTTTTACAAACACTGCAATGAAAATGGACAAATGGAAACAAGAAGTGTGAGTGTTTAAATCCCAAATGGAAACAGACTTTGGATTTGATGTCATATTAGCAATTATTTAGAGACCTTTACGGCTGCAAATAACGTTCAAGACATTAGCGTTGCCTCTATATATACACACACACATATATATATATATATATATATATATATATATATATATATATATATATATATATATATATATATATATATATATATATATATATATATATATACATATACATATACATATTTATATACATATACATATATTTATATACATATACATATATTTATATACATATACATATATATATATATATATATATATATATATATATATATATATATGTATATATATGCTGGTTTGTGTGTGTGTCTATTTGTCTGTTTGTGTGTGTGTGTACACCATGTTTTTATGCATTGTGGGGACCTTTTTGTCTCCTAAATCACTTTTATTAATTTTTTTGGGCTTTGTGGGGACATTTGAGGTCCCCATGAGGAGAAATGACTTTTTAAATGTGCATGTTTTCTTTGAGAAACTAAAAGAGGTAAAAGATGTGCATTTGGTTACTGAGGTTAAGATTAGGGTTAGGGTTAGCTGTAGAATTATATACATATCGTCATTATGGAGGTCTATGAAATGTTGTACAAGTTTGTGTGTGTGTGTGTTTGGCGTGCTTGCCAACTTTATTCTTACTTGATTCTGATTAAGCAGCCTGCCCTTTAATTTGGGTATTTAATTTAATTAAATAAGCGATGCTCCAGCAATTCAATGCGGCAGTTACATGATGATAAAATGCCCAAAAAAGAAACTTGTACTACAATGCGGCACAATGAAACACAAGGCCTTAAATCAACTCTGAGAAGCTTTGCCCTAAATAGGATTAGGACAGAGAGAATGGCATTGGATCAATGGCACGGTTGATGCTATTGCTCCGGCAACCTGCAGTTCGATACACCAATGAGGCTACTGTGTCTCAAAGGCCTTGTAGACTTTCTCCTCTCTGACTGGCAGCACTCACCATCTGACAAAAGCCACACAAAACATCTAAGTGCCCAGGATGTGCCAAGTGCAGTTTTATGGAGTGTCACAATAGATCTAGAGCAGGCACATTTCTGCTATTAAAATTGAGTTGCGGGGGGAAGCAGGTGGACGCAAGGCACAGGAAGGTCTTCTTGAATACATGTTTATTGACAAGCAAGGGCAGACAAGGAAACCGGAGGATCAGACAGAAGCAATTAGTACACGAGACAGAGACAGGCTACTTCAAACACTACACAAAACCCTATAGCTAATTCGGGGACAGGAACAGGAACCCGGCGGGGAAACAAGGAATGAACAGGAAACAAGGGCAACCACGAGGGCGAACTAGGCGCAGATAGGTATAGGGATGGATATGGGAAACATCAGCACCACTACTCTAATGGCTCCTAGCGTTAATGCTATACTAATGCTAATGCTAATGGCTAATGTTAAAGGAAAGAATTAAGCAGGAAGTGGCTATACCAAAGCTAAACAGGCTAATGCTAATGTTAACTAAGCTAATGCTAATGCTAACTATGCTAACGCTAACTACTCTTTGAGCTTCTAAACTAATACTAAGAACTAACAAACACTAACACAGAGCACGAGACAAAGACAGACTTAACTTGGACTTAGGACCGAAGGCAGACAGCAGACAACAGACAGGAACATATGCTGGTTTGGCAGAAGGTGAAAGCAGTGGCATTGAGGTGCACGACAATAATCTACGAAGACAGGACTTATGTAGGGCCTAACTAAACACATGATACAGACACAAGGGGAGAACAACCAATAGATTACTGACAGCTAGACACAAGAGGAGGGGCTAACACAACATCACCATCGAGGGCGGCAGACACCGTCTCGGTGGCCTCGAGGGCGGCAGACACCGTCTCGGTGGCCTCAGCGCCAAACACCAGCAACAAGGTCTCCTCAGTGGGCTTGACTGGGTTATGGGCTCTGGAAACAGGCTTGATAGGCTCGAGCGCCCCTGGAACACACTGGGCGGGCGCAAGCACCTCGGGAACATCCTTGATGGGCTCAAACACCCCTGGAACAGGTTGGGTGAGCGTGAGCGCCTCGGGAACAGGCTGGATGGGCTCGAGCACCCCTGGAACACACTGGGTGGGTGCGAGCACTTCTGCAACAGACTGGACAGGCTCAAGCGCCCCTGGAACAGGTCGAGCGGGCGTGAGCGCTTCAGGAACAGGCTGGATGGGCTCAAACGCCCCTGGAACAGGCTGGGCGGGCGCGAGCACCTCAGGAACAGACTTGATGGGCTCCAGCACCCCTGGAACAGGCTGAGTGGGCGCAAGCACCTCCGGAGCAGACTTGACGGGCTTGTGGGCCCTTGGGATCCGTGGAGCTGGGTCATCAGAGGGGCGGCAGCATGCCCGGCCTCGCCTCCTCAGCGATGATGGCACCCATCTGAATTGTGGGGAGATCCCACCAGCAGGGTTCCTCCTCCAGCTCCTGGTCTGAGCCCTGGTAGCCGAGCAGTTCAGAGGGGGAGAAGCCAGGTTCATCCACCCGGATAATGAGCTCCAGATGCTCAGCTGGCCAAACCCTTCCTGCTGCGCCCATGAAGTAGGTCGGTGCATCTGTCATGTTGCGGGGGGAAGCAGGTGGACTAAGCTAATGCTAACTATGCTAACGCTAACTACTCTTTGAGCTTCTAAACTAATACTAAGAACTAACACACACTAACACAGAGCACGAGACAAAGACAGACTTAACTTGGACTTAGGACCGAAGGCAGACAGCAGACAGGAACATATGCTGGTTTGGCAGAAGGTGAAAGCAGTGGCATTGTGAGGGTGCACCGACAATAATCTACACAAAAGACAGGACTTATATAGGGGCCTAACTAAACACATGATACAGACACAAGGGGAGAACAACCAATAGATTACTGACAGCTAGACACAAGAGGAGGGGCTAACACAACATCACCATATACGGACATACACACACACCACGAACCCTGAACCCTGGTGAAACTATCTACAATGTCTTTAGCGGCCACTAGTGGCCGGTGGGGCCAACTGTCCTGGGGGAGGCATGGGGGAGACATGACACTTAGAGTGTAATACAGAGATGACTGGATGAAAGAAAAACCCTAGGAGTTGGTAGTGTTACACAGACTTTATGATCCTGAATACTATTATATCATAATAGTTATGTATTAATGCTGGGGGACCACCTTTACTCGAACAGGGAGTTTCAAAGAGAGAATTTAAGTGTTTTTAAAGTTGTCACATCATCTTATGAAGCTTAAATCTGATTTTGTGTTACTGTGATTTGCTTCCAAAATGTAAAAATATGTCAGTTACCAGGAAACCCCTGCTGGCAAAAGAGGGTCCTGACTCTTCGTGCACAAAATTTCAGTTTGTAATGCTATATCATCTCCACTCCTCACCTAATCTTTCTCTGTTGGACTTCTGCGCTCAGCTGTTGTCATGGTTACGCCATCAATGGCAGTTAATAGATTCTCTGAGGCTGGGAGAGAGAGAGAGAGAGAAAGAGAGATCGTCCTCCGCACGCTCCGCATTATGCTGAGAGACCTTATCCCATGGTGCATCCCCAGGCCAACTGGCAGGCATTTGTCTTTGGTGTATCCACAGGCAACGCATGCTGGAGTTTGACTTCAGCATAACCTGTGAGCTGAGAAGTTAACAGGCTTAACAAACACACAAGGGCTGGGTTACATTGATGCAAATGTGGCATAAACCAAGAAATATGCAGGAGCGCAACGGAAATCATCATTTGAACAAGTAATTAGGATTCTTTTGCTATGGAATACTTTTGCAAAGAGGTGACTGGACACCTCACACAGTGCACCACAATGAAATATGACCTCTGCATTTGACCCATCCGTGAGGGAGCAGTTGACATGGACAGTGCTTGTGGACGGTACCTTGCTCATGAACACCTCAGGGGTACCTTTGGGTTTCGAACCAGCGACCTTTCAATCATAGGACGAATGCCCTAACCGTTACGCTACTAACTTCCCTAACTAATGATAATAATAATGTGCTTCAACATACTCTCTTATAATAATGAGGTGAAACAGGACCCAAGTTACCACTTTGACCAAATTCTACTAATGTTTATTACTAATCTTTTAGATTTTTTTAAACAATATATATGGACAGCCTGCTTTCTTATAAATACAATGGACTCAAGTTACCACTTGGTACTAATGATTATCACTAATTAGTATGTGTTTTAATTACTTAAAAAGCATTCTTACAAAGACAATTGCTCATACCAGACTAATAAACTGCAATATAAAAAATTCAATACCCTTTTTTTCAAGGATCACAAAACTTAGTGCAGTAAAGAGCTTCAGTGTTCTCTCTTATCATTATAATGAATTGAGACTGGGCCAAAGTTACCGCTTTGACTTGACCAAATGCTATTAATGATGATTACTAATTAATATGTGTTTTGTTATTTTAAAAACATTTTTACAAGTGAAACCATTCAAATTAGATTAATTCATTGCAATATCGAAAAATTCAGTACCTTCTTTCAAAGAAAACTGCCACAAGCTTACTCATAACTGACATGTTTATTAGGAAATAAGTATGAATAATTGTAAAAATTTGACAAAATAAGGTTTCAAACGAAAAAAGGGAGTACTGTCTGTAATAATAAAAAACTTTTGAGTATTACTTTTAGATCCCTGAGATTATTTGGTGTCTTTTATTTATTCATTATTAATTTTAGTTAATTACTTTGCATTGAATTTAATTGCACTGAAATAGTGCATACAATGTATGAATTAATTGTTACATTTTGTTTTTTGTACTCACTTTCATTATACAGTTTTTATTTACACTTTTAATAAATCACAGAGTGTAGATGAATAAATATGCTACAAACGGTGGTGTCTTCATTTTAGGTTCAGTATTGCATAACATGATGGAATAGGGAATCAGATTTGGGGAAAGACAAGTGTGTTTCAACCACAGTTCAGCAATGTTCTGCTCAGGAAATTTGAGACTTAATGAGTTTCTACCTGCAACTAGGCTTCTTCCGCCTAATTAATTGCGAGGAACAAAACTCCCTTCGATCATCACAGACCTTATCTCTTCGGAAATAGGAAGACTTAAGTTGTGCCAAAATCTTTGCACATATCATGGAGCAGGAGGATGTTGAGGGTGTTTTCTCAAAGAACACTGCATGTGGCCGATCTAGAGTAGAGAATGGAGTAGATGGAGTTTGAGTAGATCAACTTACAAATATGGAATGTTTGTAAGTTCACTTTAACCCAGCATGTCTCCTACATGAATAAAGCCACATTCACACATCCCACTTAAAATATATATGGAATTTTTGTACTTCTATGAATACAATAAAAATGTTATATGCTATAAATGTAGGTGCAACATATATGTCCTGTAACGCATACATTTTATCTGTATTGCACTTGTATTTGTGTCATATATAGATCTTGCATGCATTATACAAATGAATCATATGCAGTTTATATATATCTATGAAATTATTATGAAATTATAAATTCTCAGACTACAAAACATAGACTGAAATCAAGCACACAGAATATTACCTGCGAGAGACCTTTACTGGACTGTCTTGAGTATCAGGTTTATAAGAGTCCACCTGAAGGGGATAAATCCATAGTATTTAATTATTTAAAGTTTAGCCTAAAACCACGTTTTCACACTCCTGTAGATTTAGCTTGCAATCAAATGAAAAATGTTTGAAGATGAAATTAGCTGTTAAAGACAGAATGCTGTTGAAAAATAAAATTTAAAGTGGGTTTAAATTCCTAATTTACTAATTTTATATAGTAAAACATGATACATAGCATATTCATCAACACCGGCAACACAGACTTTTGTTTGGAAAGAATTGTTGATGCAGATTAAGAATTAAGCTACATGCAAACTTATGCTATATACAAAATTTCAATTGATTACTAGCAATTGCTAGCTTTGCTAGCATTTTTTAGCTGCATTCCCTAGGAAGATCTCCAGGAAGGTGATGATGTAATTAAATGTGGTTTAGGCTGATCTATATCTTTAATTCATGTTATAATATAACATAGTAAAATGCATAAAGTGTGACACATTATGTACCAACGGTAAGGTGAGAGGATCCAAAACAAGCCATTTTTCAGTCACCGTGTGGCACTGCGGCCCGCTGAATGGCTCCCGAACTTTCACCCCAACTTCCAGGTATCCTGCGGTGGGCTTCTGTCTTTTCATGACCTGATCAGAAGAAAAATGGTTGCATATTCAATTTCAGATAATCCCGTTTTCAGTTTTTGGTAATAATTTGCCCTCTTTTCGTACTTCCAATCCCTAGAAGGTGCCAATTCTGGCTCTTTTTGTCTTTGACTTCCATTCGGAAGCATGCATTAATAATAATGTTGAGCGAATAAGACTTAACCTCTATGAGCTGCCTGCTCTCACAGTTCGTCTCCAGGCAGTCCAGCTTCAGCTGAGCAGAAGCCACCACTTTATCTGTCTTAAACAGACCACTGCAGCGCGGGGAGGAGGGCGAAAGGATTAAAGAAGTACATTAGCATGGTCATTTTAGGAGTCGAAAGTTTGAGAGATTTTTAACAACATGAACTCAAGATTTCAGTCACTTCAGACACCAGACCTAGTTTGGGGTGAAAGGAAAGCATCAGTGGGTGCAAATCCTTCTCTAATTCCAATTTCTCGTCAAATTAAGGGATGGATAATGTTAGGAGAATCCAACCATTTCTCATCTGGCCTCTGGTCATCTTCGAACTGGTTGCAAACCTTAACGCTTCTTGCTTTTAAGGCCAAATATGGACCTGCACCTTCCCGCTTACCTCCAGAAGTCAATATGGGGTGACGGTGGCCTAGTGGTTAGGATACTCATCTCCGGACCAAGAGGTTGTGGGTTCAAATCCAACCTCTGGCACTACCACCATTGGATCCCTGAGTAAGACCCTTAACCCCAAGTTGCTCCAGGGAGACTGTCCCCGAAATTAAGAAAGTGGAAGTTGCTCTGCTGAAATGTTATTATCTTTGAAAACTGCTTTAATGTTTAGATCATGAAAAAAGTGTCTTGTGACCTTAGGATAACACTGAATATGTGTTATCCTAAGTGTTTTGTTTTCTAAATGGTATTTTTGCCAAATCCAATAAATCATAACTGGCTGAAACCCAGAACTACACTTTTACCAAAGACCCAGAACTTTTGTTCACATTTTTACTCAAAATGTTTGACTGCAATCAACTTATCAATGTCTAAGTGTCGATGAAGAACAAGACAGAAGCTCACCCTTTCTGAACAATCTCAAACTTGATGCCTTTAGACAAGACTCTCTTAAAGCTGCGATGGCTCGGCTTGATGTGGAGGGTGAACTGCTCTCCAAATTCTTCAGGCCCAAAACCCAATATGCAATCAGTAGAGAAAAGAATATGAGACACATAACAAGCTTCATGGTAAGGACCAGCAACCTAAATATTATTTGCAATGCACAAATTTCATCATATTTGCCGAGCAATAAAAATACATTCTAGAGGTATCATTTGAACTGCATTCTCAAGCTTTTAAAAGCAATATTCTGGTCAAAAATGATAGTGTCATGATAGATGGAAGTTAAAAAAGAACAAGCCTCTTAAATATTATTTCAAGAATTCCTTTAAAGAACTAACCTGGGCTGGAAGAGTTTTTGACTGAACGAGTCTGATCCCTCTGAGCTTCTCTCTAGTGTGTTTGTAAAGACATTAATATTTATAAAGTATCTTTGTACAAGAACAGTATGATTGGTAAATGCATGTAAAATACGTACCAAACTTGGAAATGGGAACTCAAAGCGAATGCTGGTTTCTAAATCGTTGGAAGAAAGCCCTGTCGACAGACATTCATTTTGGCATCAGGCTGTTGTTGTTTAATCATGAGAGTAAAAGTAAAAGACGAAAGCCGACAGATCCTGGACTTTGATACCTTCAGGATGAGGTAGATTGATTCCTCTCACTACAGTCAACAGCATGTTGCGTCCACTCAGCTCCGGGATAATCCTTTACAAAGGGGAATGAAAGGCGGTTTTCCAATATTTCGCAACTACAATTCTGAGTGTGTGTGTATGTGTGTGCATGTGTGTACGTGGATAGGTGCTGGAGGGTCTCAAGATAAGAGGCTCAAATCACACAGAGGGAGTCGTCTCAATCGATACAGGAGAAATGAGAATCTAAGTTTCAACACAGTAAAGGCCAAGAGTCAGAACTCTCTTTTGCCAGCAGGGATTCATGATAACTCACTGTTTTCACACATTTTCACGCCTGATCCCTTTAACAAGCATTAAGACTTGGGGGTGTAATCCACCCCACACATACCAAATATATCTGTCTCAGGTCCGGTCAGGGGCACTACATTTAAGTATGTGGGACAGGTATGGGCAGCCGCCCAGATCGGCACCTTGTAGGGGGCGGCATGAGCGCTCGGGGGGGAAAAATCCCTAACATTCGTTACATTTGTGCGAACAGTTCTCTATCGCTTTTCTGCACGTTCATCAGTGAAATCATGTTACTGTGTGGGTCGGAGTGGGTGGCCCAGTACTTTGTGAGCAGGATCTGCTACCTGGGAAGATCTCATAGCGGTGGTGAGAGATAGAGCGGGGTTTGACCTGAGGTTTGAATGCCTTCTTATGTTGCTTCAAAGTCTTTGATTCTTGTTAGCCAATATTTTAATACAATCTGACTCACAGAAAGCCTGGTCACATTCTTCCTTGAGAACACATGGCCAGTCACTGTTGGTATTGACACTAAATGCTACACTGGCCACTAGGGGGAAACCTTTACACCAAACTGAGAGAAATGAATGTGTGAGTGATTATTTGTCATTGTGAACACAGCAATGCACAGCACACAGTCCACCACAAAGAAATGTGACCTCTGCATTTTGCCCATCTGTGAAGAAGCAGCCGGCAGCTGGGTGTAGTGCCCGGATAGCAGTGCTTGGGGATAGTACCTTGCTCACAAGTACATCAGTGGTGCCTTTCGCGCCCTGGGACTTGTACCAACGACCTTCTGATCAGGGAGCCAAATCCCTATCAGGTTCTTTTTGGAAATCTAAGGACTGTGTGTATTCTATGTGTTTTTACACATTTTCAATAGCGTCTTTTTATTTTTACACATTTTTACACAAGAAAAGTGTTCTTAAAATCCATTTACGCAATATTTTCACACTGATCAATGTTTTCTATTTTAGGATTTGATTCTATGCAAGAGCAGAGTCAGAACTGCTGATGAGCATCCTTACACAAATTCTACTGCAGACATATCTGTCCAAAACATTAGGTTACTGGGTTTCCTGAATTCTACAGTTGGATAATAACATACAATTCAAATGTTTTGACTTTTTAAAGAACAAATTGAAGAAAAAAATATTACTTAAAATATTAGAGAATGAGGCCCTATGATTTAGGGTCAGTTTGGGGGTCTGGAGCATGTTGAATAATTTACAATGGAAGCAAAACATACAGATGTTAAATTGACAAAAAAACAAAGCAAAGCCCAAGATAACTAGGAAACTCATTATAATGAGAACTGAATAACTTATACACACCATATATCAAATTTGCACTAGTTTTCAAAAAATGAAACAGTGAGCCATATTAATGGAAGAGTTTTGTGCAAATTGTATAGATTGTTTGGGTATAAAGTAAGATTTGAGTTACTGATTTGGGGAGAATTTGGGTTTGGATTTCCTAGATCCGTGATTCTTTCTGCTACCAAAGTGGACCGCCTGATTTTATTCTAAAAGCCAATTTTTTCAAAGCTGTTTTTGCAGTAACTCAACATGGAGAGGGAGAGAGAGAAAGACTGTTAGTGTTAGTGTGACCACTGACTTGAAGACATTAAAGACTCGATCCTCCATTTGAAACTTGGGCAGCGGATATCCTTTGGTCAGTGCCACTCTCAAGGCTTCTACATGAGAGACGCACTCCTCTGCAAGACACTCAAACCTGAAACACATCAACGCTTTCTCTTTAGATATATCTAACTAAAACGGGCTCCAAACGATGCAAAAGAGAAACTGTTGCTGACTTCATGGTCTCTGTAATGTTGCCCATATGCCTGAACTGCTGGCAGTATCTTCGGCACTTCTGTGGAGAAAGAAAAAAATATATTCAATATATTTTAGTGCATATAACTAGTTTCTTTCTTGTTGCATCACATATTGCAAGGGTTTGCAGTCCATCTGTTAGCAAGTCCAGATTGTGTTAGTCCTAAACAAACCCTTCATTAGTTTAGCCCATAGAAACCTTCTGGTCTGAATATTTCTGGCTTTGTTGAGCCTCTCAGCCTAGCAGTGATACTGATGTGTGTAAAACGTTCAGCAATGCAGCTGTGTCTTACACCACCATGTCAGTGTCACTGCTGTGTTGAGAACGAGCCAAAGCCTAAATAATAACAGTTCTACTGGACTAATGTGGCCACAAACTGACAGAGATCAGACTGGGGTAAAAAGTGGACCTTGGTGTACCTGCTCTTGTTGGCATAGAAGATCTATAAGCTGAGCGTACTGATGGCTTGAGTCAGGCTGACGCAACACCTCCAATGTATCCAGATTTCTCTGGCAAATTAGACAAAAATACAGATAAACATGATCACAGAAAGGCGTTTTAGAGTCCAAACTTAAATATAGAGTATAGCCAAAGTATGTGGAAACCTGAACATTACAAAAGAGCACAATTAATAGATTAAATTAATGCTTTTAAAAAAACTTAATACTTTCCCCTATGTGCGTTCACATTCTATCCCTGTAAAAACATTCTGCCTGTCGCTATATGTATAAATGCTCAAATTATTCTAAAATCACAAAGATAGGATATGTACGTTTTCACTCTGAAAAAAATATTCCAACTTTATTGTAGCGCAGTGGTTAGTGCTGTCGCCTCACAGTGGAAAAGGCCTGGGTTTCGATTCCTGAGTCGGCCGTGGGGTCTTTCTGTGTAGCGTTTGTGTGCTCTCCCTATGTTCTCCAGCTTCGTTATAGGTTGATTGGTTAGTCCAAATTGGCCCCATAAGGTGTGACTGTGTTTGTATGAGTGTGTGTGCCCTGCGGTGAGTTGGCGCCTCCCCAGGTTTGGTCCCTGCCTCGCGCCTGTATTACGGAGATAGGCTCCGGTCCCTGTGACCCGAGTAGGGTTCAGATAATGAATAAATTAATGTTCACATCGCCCAACCTTACTTTACCTTTCCTATGGGGAAAAATAAACATCAGGAAAGCAGGAGGAAAGAGATGAGTGCGGGTCATGACGGTTACAGATATGCGACCGTCATGAAGAGGCTCATGGGCCCTTGAATCACATCGAATTGGGTGGTGTGACAAAGAACGCGGGCCGTGCATTAACGCATCAAAATTTTATGTATCAAAACTCTATGTAATGCTATGAGGAAAACGTGGACGGAAAAACTTGTGACTTGTAACTTGTGAATGAGTGCGTGTATCAAAAACACGTACACAAGCACCCCACATCACAAGAGGCCACATGTTTTAGAGCTGGAACAAAGTTTCTTGCACAAGAACTGTGGCAATAGTAGCGGTCAGAAAAAGTGGATGGAATAAACAACAATAACAATATGTTGCTCACTGCAGTTACATAATAAAAATGGCACGAAAAGTTGGTTTCAATGACGGCATTTACCTGTATTTCATCTTCATGGAAACATGTAAATACAAAAAGAAGCATGTAAGTCACAAAGATAAACAGTAGAAAAACAGTAGTAGCTTAAAAAAGCAAGCAGCAATATGTACACAACCCATTCACATGAGGAGAGAGCTAAAGGGGGAAAGTGGATTCTGATTGTGTTTTTGGCATCAGCATGTGGTTCATCTGGGAACTGGAGGGTGATAATTTTGCTTTTTCTTCAGCAAACTAAAATCTGACTCTTGGGGAGGAAAAAGATGGGGGGAAGGAGATAGCAAGATGTGGCTAATCTTGAGCATCGGGAAGAAAATTGAGCCCTGCTGATTACCATGCTGCTGCGTTTCCCTCATTAGCCGGCGCTCGTCATCGTTAGCTGCCCTCGGCCTTCCAAGTGTGCAGCCGAGACCCAGTTTCAACATCAAACACCAGCACGATCGCTTTGTTCCAAGCTACCGTTCTTGGGCCCTTTTGTTGCAATGTCTGTTTTTATCGGTGAAACAGTTGCAACTCCACACAACTCAGTCGTCAAACTACGTTTAGCGGTTCTGGAAGGTGTAAAATGGGAATCCATGTTTTCCATATTAAATCCAAAACCGAAAATATTTTAATATTCACTTCCAAAACCAAAATGAGAAAACAATTTCCCATTGTGGAAAAATTAAAAAAGAAAAACCAAAACAGTAAATCACATAATAACTTGTTATTGTTTTTATTGTTTTGGTTTTGAAAAGGAATACTTAATAAAGCATGTTTATTGGATTTAATGTGAAAAAGAAATGGACAAATGATCAGTGTTGGGGAGTAACGAGTTACATGTAACAAAATTACGTAATTTCATTACAAAATAAAAGTAACAGTAATCAGTTACATTACTAGTTAATTACAGTTACTTTCAGGAAATATTCAGGATTACAATTTCAGTTACATCTCAATATCTTCTGCAGAAACTTTGGCTATATGTTTAATAATATTATTGTTTTGCCATTTTTTCTTGTGCACAACATCCTCCATTTACAGCTGAAAGTCTGATACTATTCTATGTCTAATTGGTTCTCTTATCATGTTTGAATTTGCAACACCCACTTGCTGCTGGATCTACAGCCTACAAGCGGTCTGAGCTGCAGTTGCGAGGAGGCCTGCAATGCCAGATAGGAACTACAATGTAGGCCTAGCCCATTGCAGGAAATAAAAATGAGCTGTAGTGAGCAGACGCTATATGCACAACCAATCCCACACGAATAGACGACTGCTTATTCAGTGATGTTCACCAAATGTTGAATGTCAAATATTTGATTTAGCAGGCATAGGTATTCAAAGATCAGCATGATCTCACAGAAAAGCGGTGTTGAGGTGTTGAAGTCTGATACGGCTGTGGCTGTGTTGAGGGAGTTTAAAAGGATTTTAACAGCAGTCTGTGTTGAGTAATGCTGTAAGATTAACCAGTTTTCAAAAACTGAAAATGGTTGACAGTTGAGAAAATTCATTCAAATTGTACAAAGTAATCCAAAAGTAATCAAATGTAATTAGTTACATTACTTTGTTAAAGTAATTGAAATAGTTACACTACTATTAAATTTTAGATAGGGTAACTTGTAATTGTAATGCATTACATTTTCAAAGTAGCTTTCCTAACACCGCAAATGATACACCGATAGATGGAGAACAAAACTGTATGAACCCAGATAGCAAACACATGGTGTACCAACTTTTGTTGAGAATTTTACAGTATAAACCTTACCAGTGACCTGGGAAAGCAAAACAAAACAGTTATACATTTATCATGATATTGATTTAAAGTCATATCACCCAGCCTTACATTACACCCATCACCTGGACAACACATTTAAAAAATATTGCTATTAAAACAGACAACCAGCTGCTGGCAAGTGTTGCCTAAAGATCTTAAAGTGTGCCAAAATAATCTTGCTAAAGCATAGATAGATGTTTTGGATAATTGTAGCAAACACATGTGGGCCAGTTCCGGCTGCGGTGTTGCACATCTGGTTGACTTCTGACATTGGCAATAAAAAAAAAAACCTTATGGCCAGAACTGAAAGATCGTTGCATCAGATTAAGGCTTAAGTTCTCCGTTCAGCCCAGTTTTTCTTAGAGGATTCCTGCCAGATCTTGGATCCAAATAAATGTTCTTCAGGCCAAAAGGTTTTGGGCCAATACTAGACAAGGCTCTGGGCCAGAACAGGACGGAATGGAAACTGCTGGAAATCTTATGGGCTACAGTTCAATCTTTTGAACCTGATCCAACCAAAAAAACTATGATCCCGAACCAAATTTGGGGCAAGAAGAAACTGGAGAGTTTAAATCTGGATCCAACAATGACGTATTAGTGCCATTATAGATACAATTGGGCGTAAAAATCTGAAATTTCAACATTAAAGTCATAATTGTACATGGAAATAAATGTGATATTCTCTGGCATTGTAACATTGTGAATTTGTGAGAAAGACGTCCAAATCTTCGACATTAAAGTCACATATTTACAAGACAAAAACACTATGACACTGTATAGACAGTTTGCTGAATAGTTTCTTGTAAATTTACAGCTTTAAAATTGGCATCTCAGCATAAATGTATGAGTCAGAGAATATCTGAAGTGTTTTACTTTAAAATTTCGTTTTTTCTGACTTTTTAACCCTTTTTTACCCCATTTTACCCCTTCTGTCAGCTCCATAGGTCTTATCTTCAGTGGCCCTAATATTGGTAAGAATACTCTTAACAGTCTTAAGATCCACATCGCAAACAATTGAAAAGAATTGTTGTTTGGGAATGCTTTGTCACGTGTAATTAGTGGGTCCTACCAGAGGGAGGCAGGAAGGAACCAGAGCCCTCGTCTTTTTCTTCTTCCTCGTCCTCATCCTCACCGCGCTTGGTAGCATCGACGTCGGAGTCTAATTTCTGAAGAAGCGGGAACGAAAGCGAGACCAGACAAACCATTAACTTGACTTATAACCTTCATTATTGACTTCATTATGTTGTGCGTTGCTACAGTCATTTTGGGCTGAAGTTTGCGAGGGCTGTTTTGTTTTCCCGCTTGAAAGACCACACTGAAATTTAGGGCTCTGACCCACATCCGTGGCCCACTGCCTCAGGCGGGCACAGATGCACCAAGATGCCCATCCAGTTCTCACGCCAAAGGCTGTGCATGTGTGTGTGCGAGTGTGTTGGGATAAGAGGAAATGAAGGAGACAAAGAGAGGGAGAGAAAGAAAGAGAGATGATGATGATGATGATGATGATGCTGCTGAATAAGACACACAGGTGGTACTCTGGCTGTCAGGTAGTAATCCTTGACCCCGTCTTCAATTTGTTTGGCTTGGACAAAAGCCAGTTTGTTTTCCTTCTGTCGACTTGATACTTTTTATAGGCCTGTAAATAAAGAAGCTTCATCACGATACGATATCATATCAATTCAGCAGACAACATTGACATTGATGGAACAATATGTTTGAAGTCTGATCAATGTTTACTTTTTTTTGGATTGATGCTTTGGACTCGTTACACCTATCGCACCCTTAGCGTGATCTCAGAACAAATCTGTGAAAGTACCCACACACAGCATTCCCTCTTGTACTCGACAGCAGAAAAACCCCCCTTTGAAATAACACCCAAAAAATTGGACCGCATCATCTGTCTATTAGCACTAATAAGAAAGCATAATTATTTAACCAACAGCATCTTCACACTTCACAGGTCTCGGCCTGCACTGTACGACCCAGGCGGGAGGAGATCAATAGCTAATTCACTCGAGGCCTTTGGAAATGTGTAATCTATAGCCGACAATAAATCAAAAGTGACCGGCGGACCTTACGTTTGCAGAGCACTGAGGTGCATTTCATTACAGACACGCACAGTTTGTCACCGTGAGCAATGGCTTTCCGTCGGGGTGAATGAACGCTGCCTTTCAGCTCCTTTAAGGATTTTGTTACGCGCTCCTTCGACATAATCTGCTGATTTATTCACCAGCCTGTCCTGATTGCGCACACAGCGATCTTCTCTTCAGTTGGGGAAATGATTTTATTGAAGGTTGCATGTTAAATAATTGGAATAAATGTTAAATGGTCACACATATACACAATATAAATGAGAAATGAATAGACTCATTAATAAAAGTGAAATATACAGTATACTGTATATATGAAGCCATTTTTCATGTAATGCATGAACTCATAAAAAATCTTTCAATATAACAGCCAGGCCTAAATAGAAATTAATACTGTCAAATTAATATTATTAATTTTATTTCCCTATTAAACTGCCTAGACATTAAACTCAATTCAAGTCACTCCACATTTTAAAATATTCAGAAATGTCTCGATATTCTTTATAAATTCAGTACCTTTCATCATCCTAAGACAAAAAGACAGGTTTAGGTAAACCTGAAAAAGTCACTATACAATAATATGACTGAATTCCTTGTCACGTTCACATTCTGTTTTTATCTCACTTATGCCTGTTTCCACTAGCATGGATTTGGCATGGCCTCAAGACCCTATTCGTATTCTCTTTTCACTCCTTATTTCATTCAAGACTTTTGTTAGGTAGCTCAAATGATCATGATTAAAACATGAACTTTCAGCTTTCACATATTGGATTGGTTTTATATCACAGCAGTAATGATGTAAATGTGATATCAAATATGTAGCAACAGTCAGGACTAAAATCAATAACAATACCTGTTCAACAGTTGATTTAATAATAAAAGAGTGAAATTGCGTGTCTATATTATGAACACGTGTCTCAAATCATAGGGAATAAAGAAAAGAAAATTCCATGTTTCAATACTCATGTAAACCAGCACTATTGGTGACTGGCTTTTTTGCAAAGAAGTTACACCTCCACCACAACAACAACCCATCTAGCTGCCTAAAGGCTTTTTGTACCCTCTGCACCTTTATTTCTAGAATCTAAAAGAGCCAAGTACAAAGGACAACAAGCCTAATTAAACTCTGAAACTATCAAGGTCTCTATCTTCACGCCTCACGCTTGCAACTTTGCGCCATCCTTTTTTCCCCCTCAACCACACACAAAAAAATACAGCTTGTAATTTTCTCTCAGGGAGATAAAGGTTTCTTTTCCGCCCTGCACACCGGGTTTCTCCCTCTCCTCCTATGAAAGGCATGGAGGCTTTAATTTTCATGGTAATGATAGGGGAAGGTGACATAAGACGGCAGAGCTCATGACAGAGAACGGCTTTAA
>JAVGVS010000725.1:87500-124828 GCA_032718565.1 Distichodus sexfasciatus
ATGGATTGAGAGATGGTGGAAATGTGAGAAAAGAGGAAGACTTCCAGGTCAATGCAAGAGAGAGAGAGGGACCAAGAGAGGGAGAGAGAGGGGGAGCTGCATAAACCTTTTAGGGTGGAGAGCGAATATGGCGCAGTGTGCAAAATACATGAGCGCTGGGAGACAAATTCGACAGAGTGAGAAGCAAACATAAATCAGTAATAGAGATAAAAGCAGTGATGTGAGACTTGGATAATGTATCCGTGCGCTGAATAAGAGGGCAACAACTGATATGTTTGTCTTAATATTGTTAAAAAAAAACGCCAAGAATGCATTATGAGACAATGCTAAACGCCAAAATTTAATCCCAAAAATAAATAACCAATCAAGTAAAAAAAAATAGAAATATATACAGTATCATCATCATCAGAATATCATAATAATCAGTAAATCCTTGACAATCTCCTCCACTAACTTGAAGACTAGTCACTTATGTCAATAAAACATCAAAGTCTGCATGTGTTTTTTTCAAGGCTGTTCCCATTTCCCCAGATTTTAATGGCAAGTTGTTAAAAAAAAAAGGCGCCGTCTCCATCTCTCTGTCTCTTCCCACTAATTATGGTACAGTCTTCAATCAGGATGGATGACCTCCTTCCCTAAATCAATCCCTTGGCTCGCCTAGCCTCCCCTCACCCATCCCAGGACCAATCGGCTCAGGCCTTTTAGCTGAGTTGCCCTGTAATTGGTTGAGCGGCCCCGTAGATAATGAAGCAGGTCAAATCCAGGAACCTCTTCTGATTCAAGACGGAGGGCAGGTTCATCTCGGCTCGATCAGCACCGGTCCCAGTCGGCCTCTGCGTCCAACTTCTTCCTTTTTTGTTCATGGCGGTTAAAAGCTCCATGCTATTTGCTGAGTACGCGACAAGACGAGGTGAGAGACCCGTTGGCAGGTTGGGAAATGACCCTGAGTCCCCGAGGGTAACGGCCTCATTCATTAAAAGCTGCACTACTCATGTCCTCCACGTCCTGAACTCATCCTCTACACGCCAAGGGGTTCCTCTAGTCTTCTTCCTAATTAGTTCCAGCATTCGCTCGTGCCGTCTTGTGTGCTCAAAAGGGTGCTCGGTCAAGTGCCAGTGGCAAACCCGTCTTACGTTTGCATTTGCGTCGCATGCAACACTTGCTTGACCTTGTTTGGAAGTGTAGGGAGCACACACACACACCAACATACATTGCCCGAGGAGGGGACACATTGTGGTGAGTAATGTTGACTCTCCTGCTCTCTGTCTCTACGGCTCAGCCTGATCGGCACGACTGACCGATCGGTTTTGTCGTCTCCACCGTTAGCCTGTGGAACTATGAGGATCAGGCACAATATCTTATCAGTGCACAATAAAATCTGAGCTAACTTACAACAAAGTGGGTAGAAACTAAAGCTTCAAATAAGATGAGATGAAATTCAGAAACCTCATCAAAAACTGAGCATTTGATTGTTCGCCTTAGGAGAAGCTACAAGAATGCCTGTGGTTTCAGTTGCATTTTAAGTGAACAAGTAGAATGAAACCCCACACAGGAGTTTTTTTTGGAGCTAGACCATTTGAGTTTGCCCAAAATTTCTCCTTATGAGAAGGCACAAGAGTCACAGTCTAAGTGAACAGGTAGAACAAAGGACTTGTTTTGGTGCTTGAATTTCCCAGCCCTGGACCATGGGTTATAAAAGAATGAGAAAGCCTTTCAATGTCTAGTTTGGACATTCCAATTTATTGACCCACTTTTCCGCTTATACATCGAAACACATTTCAAACAACACAAGAAGATTACAATTCATAGACCGAGATGATGACAGGATAAAAGCAGGCGATACGCTCAAACAGAAGGCCACAGTTCTCATTCATCGCTCGGCGAGTCAGTCCAATTTAAAAAGAAAACCCACCGACAGCAATGAATGTGAATCAGGGACCCCAAAAGCTGGGAGAATAGACTGGCTGCGTGGCATCACACTGTCCTGTCAAGGGTCTGTGATGTCTTGGATGGTTCAGGTGTAAAATCAGGGAGTCGTTTGCTCAAGAGGCAGGGTACACTCAACACTCGATGGTTTTTCAGGACTGAAAACTCACCGACAGCGTTGAATGTTCTCCGCAACTTGTCATTCTCCACCATTCCAGCAGTCGTCCCAAAACAGACGGCAACACATTCACGACATAACATCAAAAGTCACAAGTGAAAATTCAGTATCTTCTCAACGAAGAAGGTCTGACCTGATCTTTGCTGCAGATCACAAAGGAGAATTACACTGATGCTAGGATGAAAGCGGAAGGGAATTAAAACTCACCACCCTTCAAGGCTGCTGTAGATGCCAGTCAGTGTCGGAGGGCTGCTTCCCTCTCTCCGTTTCAAGAAGTGGCGTGTTGCGGGGCTTCGGGTGCTACATGGAATACAGCATACACACTATGGGGTCTATTATCTGAAGGTGGGGGAAGGGAGCAGGGGCCAGGGGGCGAGCAGCGACGGGAAAGGGGCGCTCAGCTAGTGGGTGAAAAGGAGAAAAATGGACTTGGGGAAGGGAGGGGGGTTGGTAGAGGAGGGAATGAAGGTGGGAGGGAGGGAATACGGCTGAAGGAGCCGAGGTAGAGAGTGGCGTGTCTAGGCAAAATAGAAGGAGGGGGGCGGCGTTGGGCAGTGTTGATCGATTCCAGGCTCTGCATTTCCAGACAGACTGAATGGCAAAGGTCAAAGGGTCTCATTTCCTATGAAAGAGGCGCTGTCTGGAAGCGACGCTCGTCCGTTTGTCCGTCTGCAGGGGTTTTGACGGACCCCCGCCACCATCACCACATGTATAAAGAAGGCAAACAAGGTTAGAAATCAACCACTTCCAGCTCTGAGTCCTCAACAGGTACAAAGAAGGGTTGTGTGACAAGAGGGAAATGAAGGGAATGAAATGTGACCAAGAGCTTAGAACCTCCTTTGTTACTTTTTATGCTAAATCTGAACCATTGGTGCAAAACGTAAATATCGCTATTTGTCCTTTGGTCTGTTTGAGGAACGTGAGCAGTATTTGTCTACCCAGTGCAACGGCCAAAGTGTATGAGGTGCAGAAAGATGGAGGGGCGGAAAGGTCATGACAGCCCCTTATCCGCCCTTTCCCTCCCCCACCTGGGACTTGAACTCATGACCCTCTGGTGAATGAGTTCAAGGGAAGCTTAGGCTTTTACCGAAGACTGCTGCTGAAACACTCTGGACTGTGTGTTTGTGTGCATAGCTTGTTGAAAAATGTCTCAAGAATTGCGCTGGTGCACATGCTTCAGAATTGCTCACAAGAGAACTTTTAACAATCTAGCCATTTAATCCATCTACACATAGCTGAAATTTTATAGCAGTTACGTATTAAAGGTTTTTACCACTTCCAATTCGGAATTTCAGACCCAGTTGGGGTTCATTTAAACACACCATCCGTCCATTTCTAACGAGAGTCGAGGCCTCTGGTACTCCAGCTGTGGTAAAGACAGTTATTGATGGAGACCTCTATGGTCACGTTGAACGCCGATGACCCTCCTCCCCCCCTGTCCCTCCACCCCCTCTTACTTTCGTCTGGGCCACAGGGGTCTACGTCTACCTGACCCAGACAAGATCAATACTTTTTGATTCCAATTGCTGGTGGCTTCCAAAAAAAGAGAGTGCACCCCGGTGACTCGGATCTGCGTGCAAACGCAAGACCAAAAAATAATAAGCGAAGAAAATTAGTAAAGTGCGTGAAAATGTTAAACGGCGTCTGAGAAGTCGACGGGTCCCGAAACGCGTCCCACACCCCTGGGGGGCTGGGGGAAGCATCCGAAAGGCGTGCAAGATGATGCAAGGCTCACGCATGCCTCGATGCATAACATCACATTAGCCTCTTCCTGCGGTCATGTCCAAGCACATAAGCAACACTTGTCACAAACGTCACGTCACATTTGGATCAGTGAGGAGAAAAAAGCAGATGAGGAATCATCCTAAACGCAGAATTGTTTCCCCTGGTGCTCAGGCTTTGTGTTGGGGGTAGGAATTTTTTGGAGGAGAAGAAGAAATAACAAGAGGAAAAGAGGGAACGGGGGAGGAAATAATACACTTACCCCAGCCTGTTTGGGAGCGACGTTGAGATGCGTCCACCCTGTCTGACTCCTGCCCTCTCTCTCTCCGTCTCTCGCTTTCTTTCCTGCTCCCCTCTATACGTCGAGCTCTGCCGCTTCCACCCTGCATTCCTCCATCTCCGGCGGTATCCCTCCCTTTTACTCCCCCTTCTTTTCCCTCCTTCTCCTATTTTAAAACTCTCCCCTCCTCCCTCCCTCACTTTCCGCCGCTCACTTGCTCGCTCGCTCGCTCGCTCCCTCTCTCTCTCTCCGCGTCTGCATCCTTGTTTTTGACCTCTCCGCTCTATCTCTATCTCTCCAAAATCCTGTCTTCCTGCCGTAAACTTAGCTGCAGACTGTCTAGCGTTTCCGTGCATGAGCCTGTGCAAGAGTGCGAGATAGAAAGAGAAAACGAGAGAGTGAGAGAGAGAGAGGGAGAAGTGCAAACCAGGACACGGAGGCTGTGTCAGTTTGAATGAAAATTGTGAACGCTCAGCTTCTCTCTCTCCTCCCCCTCTCTGGGTTCCTGCCCTCCCCCTTCTCTGACACCTTCTTCCCCACCCTTCTCTCTCTCCCTCCCTCGCTCTCTTTCTCGGTCTCTGCCTTGTGTGCATTCTCTGTCTGCCTTCTCTCCCTTCGTCAAAGATTTTCACACACCAGACAGACATTTATATTTATATCTCTCTTTTTTCACTGTGTTGTGTGCTCTTTTTCTCTCTCTCTCCCTACCTCTCTCTCTCTCTCTCTCTCACACACACACACACACACTTTTCCTCCCACTGTGTGGCAGACACTTAACCCTTTCTGCTCCCAGCCACTGCCCCAAATGCATTTTATTTTTACTCCTTTGCATCTTTTCACCTCTGCAAAAAACAACACAAGCTTTAAATGACTTGTACATAAAAGGTTTACACAAATGTAAGCTCGTTATTCGTTTCAGTCCTTTTCCTCACCTTTTGCATCAAGTCGCCATGATGCCTCACCGAACACTACCTGCACAATACATGAAACACCAGATTTAAGGAAAATGATGTTCATGTGCACATTTTCCACTTTTTATCTTCGCTTTTCAACCTCATGTCGATGAGACCTAGACCTGCGACACTCGCTAAGATCACACCCATGACCACCCAGTTCCCCCTCCCATTTTCCCCTCTTGCCTTGTCTTAGACCCAATGACCCCTGAACCTCCACCAACCCCCCCGACCAGCAGCGTCTGGCCACTGCCGACCGCTCATTAGCCTCTACCTCTGCAGCAGCAGCAGCAGCCGCCGCATCCATCTGACACCGGCCAGCGAGACGTGTCTGATGGGGCGATAGTCGATAGTCAATAAAGGAGCGGCTGTGTGGGTTGGTGGGGGGTTGGGAGGTGGGGGCATATGGGATAGGTTTGTGCCGACAGAGCAAAGGATTGGAAGACTAAAAAAAAAAAACAGAAGACGGAGAAAAATGACACTAAGAAACAAGGACACAAGATTAATGCTAGTAGGGCTGGGTAATTAATCGAAAATAAATTAAAACTGACATTCAGAACCCAAAATTGCCATAATCCTGCGCACAATGGTTATTTTGTGTGTTTTTATGTACGCTTCCCTCAAAAACATACTACTGCATGTGTATCACGTGACTCGCCCTGTCCAGTCGACATGTGGCCCTTGATGTTAGAGACATTCTCATAATTATGAAAGGACTATAGTTCGTAGGTTGAATTATGAAAGTAAGTGATGTGGTATAAAAAATATTTTTCGTATCCTTAACTATTTTTGTTTCTTTAACTCCTTCCACAGTTTTTATCCTAAAGACAGTGTTCATGCCAGTGTTCAACCACCATTAAGCCTGTCATTTCCTATTTAGGCAACAAAGGGTGTCTCCATTAAGACTGTCATTCATTGTTTTGGCCACAAGTGGGTGACACGATTAATGTTGTCATTCTCCATTTTGGTCACTAGGTGGTGTGTCCATTGAGGTTGTCACTCACTATTTTCGCCACAAGGGAGAGCCACCATTGATGTTGTCATTCTGTATTTTGGCCACAAAGGGGAATCAGTCACCATTAAGGTTGTCATACTCTAGTTTGACCACATAGTTCTCCTCATTAAGTAGAGCTGTGCTGTTACTTTTATTATGGTTACCCCACACATTCCTGTTTTGAGCTTAGCAAAGGATATAATCAGCGGAAACATTTTTCCTTTTGAACTTTTTTAATCCTGTTTTCCCATTCTGCATTTTTACAGTGCACAGCATTCACAAAATTTCTTCAGGTATTGCATGCCTAGTTTTAATGAATTATTAGTGATAGCATTAATAAAAAATAAGCAGGAATGTTCCCAGAAAAAAGAGAACAGTTTAGCTGTTTCGTCTCAAGTAGTTCGGGTATTCAAGAAAATCATTCAGATCACAAGTAACAGTTTTAAAAAACTCCAAGCCTGAATGGTGGTGTTTGTTTTACAGACTCATCTTGTCCATTCCTGCCCTTATATTCCATTTAGATTTTTCATCGGGTGCAAGTGATGTGATCTGGAAATCCTTGGCAGTAAGAAGGTAACTCTTCTCCACCTGCGCTTTTTGTGTGTGTAATGCTCACTTCCACTTATGGTCAATAAAAAAAAAGGAATATGAAAGAGCGTTTTCTGGATTTCTGGAAAAATGAACAACACATGGATTCTGCGAATCGGGACAATGTCCGGGCGATGTGGAGGGATCACAGAGAGCATCAGATAATTCCTCTGGCTTAAAAACAAAATCATTAGTGATTAAATAATGACACGGCGATCGGACGGAACTGCGGTCCAGCATACAGCAGAGCGACTTGATTAGGAATTTAAAAAAGGGGGAGTAATGATTCAATAATTTAACTGGGAGCGAGGAATGAGGGCCCCGACTCAAGAAGAACGTTCTGTAAATGTGCGGTAATTGCATCAACCGTTGACCTCTGACCCCATTACCACGGCTTTTTCCTTCCCGTTCCCAGACGAGGTAAGGTTACAAGCAGATAAGGCGAGACTTTTAAGGACGGCCTCCGCCCATACAGAAAAGACAGTCTCTAGAGAAGGGGACCTATTAAAAAAACTCCGAAATAAATCATTTAATGATATTTTTAATGTATTAATTACGCAAATTAAATGTAATCAATTCTGAGGTAAGATTGTACTATATTAACTTCATGAGAGCTCAGCCTGCAAAGTATGTGAATATTTGCACACTTCAATAACTTTGTATAAAAATAACACACAAGAAACAAACTGCTGATATCTAGATACCTTACCCAATGTGCTCATCTTAAGTCTCGATTAAGTTCAAATTTTAGCTTTGCTGCAGCTCCATTTTAAAGGATCCCACCCTGACCAGAAATGTGAGCCGGCTCAGAGTGGAAAACGACAGAATCGATACTAAAAATACTTTAGAACATGGCATGAACCCGTGTGAGAGAAGCAAGAGCGATGGAGGGAAACCCAAGGGCTGAGTTTGATGTGGGAATTGGACAAAACCACTCACCGAAAGGGAATCTGATTAAAGTTACAATTAAAAATGACCAATTAATTAAAGGGAGTGGACAGAGAAGCAAGACTTGGCTAAGACAAAAAGAAAACAGAACAAACATAACTGCTAAGCAAGGCTTTATGCCCACTTGCACTACTTCCCACTACCTAAGACTAATTTGGGTTAGGTAATGCTAATTTGCGCTAGTTAATGCTAACTCACGTCAACACTAATTACTTTTAACAAAGGCTAATTATTGCTAACTTAGCCTTTCTACATCATGCTGATTCCCACTAACTAATTCTTGGTAACAGTAATTCCCACTAAGGCTAATACTTCCTAATGATAAGTCATGCTAACACTAATTCTGACTAAGATCAATTCTGGCTAACTAGTGCTTATTTTGACCAATACTTCCCACTAATAATTCCCACTAAGAAAGGCTAATTATTGGTAGCATAGCCTTGCTAAATCTTGATAATTCAAACTAACTAAGGCTTATTTTGCCTGATGCCAATTCATGTTAACGCCAATTCTGGATAATGCTAATAACAGCCAACTATTTCTTATTCTGACTAATTGCCATAAAGACTAATTCTGAGTAACTGATGCTAATTCTCACTAACTAAGGCTTACTCGTATTAACACTAATTCCCACTAAGACTATTTCTCACTAAGGCTAATTCTGGCTGATGCATATGCATGCAAACACTAATTCCAACTAAGACCAATTCCAGTGAAACGAAAACCAATTTCCACTATAACTAATTGTGGCTAACTAATAGTAAAGCTAGGCAACACTAAATTCTGCAAATACAGCAACAATTTCTTACAATAAGAGCTAACAAACATTGTTTGAAGTTTTTCTATAAACAGCTAAGACTATTTCTGGCTGTCTAATGGAGATTCCTGCTGACTAATCTTTTTGACTACCAACAAATGCTAGCAGAGATAAGCTTTAGCTCACAGGAATTAGCACTTTCATGACTCAGCAAAACAAGCCTCTGTTTAAGATCACGATGATGATCTGATGATGCATTTTTATTAGTTTAGTTTATTAGTTTTTATATTTTTGCTATTTTACATTATAGGTTCTGAGCTCTTTCTGATATACACAAGCAATAATGATGTGAAGAATCTACAACATTAGTAAAAAGTGTGGAGACATCAGCAAGAAAATGAAGGGGAAAAAAAAAAGAATATAGCACAAGATGAATAGGGGGCATAGTTTCGGTAGACACTGGTGGAGAGAGGTCCAATTCAATTTTTAAAAAATATTTATTATATTATGTAAAAGTATCATTTTCTCCTCTCAGCACTTGATTCCTTGTCCAGACATTCTTAGCTTTTCTGATCTCAAGTCAGTTTCTCTAGTTGCTTTGTGTCGCTCCATGTTTACTGTCGTTACTCCTTCTCTTTCTCCTCCTCCATCACCACCGCCTTCCACGACTCCCGGTGCAGCCTCTCGTTCCGCTCAGTCTCCTGTGGAGACGGGGGAACAGTCTCCAACAGCGCTGGTGCCAGGTACTTAAACTGGTCCTCATTGATGTCGTAGTCCCTCATGTTGCGCTCCAGCAGCCACCAGCGGCCAGCGAAGCCCACGTCCAGCACTCGTGCAGGCAGCTCGCGCCAGGGTGGAGCAAGGGCGGAGCAGCTGGCTTCGTAAAGGCTGCAGTTGGGGTCGTGCTCGGCGGTGTACGCCAGAGAGAACACGCCCAGGCTGAGGTGGCGCAATCGACCCTGGTTGCGCAGCTGCGCCAGATCCTGCATGTGAGCATCAGAGTCTCCGCTGCGTATCCACGGCGATAGAAGCGCCAATTTATTGGAGTTCTCGAGCAAGCGGCTCTGGAAGGAAGCGGCATCCGGGTTAGTGCGATAGCAGGCGTACGTCATGCCCAGCAGTGTCGTGTAGAGAGAGGCTTTGAAGGGGCGCTCCCGAGCACCAACCAGAACCTCCCGGCACGCCTCCTTGTAGTCGCTCAGGAGGCTGCGGCACCACACGCCTGCCCAAAAAAGGAGATGAAAAGTATCAGGTTTGAGTAGGATTTGAAGGGCAGTAGATAGCGTAACAGTCAGAGAACTGGCCCTGAGGCTGGAGACTCATGAACAAGGAACAATTCGCAAGCACTGCTTCCTGAATGCTGCCAAAAAGCTGTCCATTGCTCCTTCACAGATGGGTCAAATGCAGAGGTCACGTGTTGTTGTGGTGCACTGTGTGATGTGGTGTGTTCACAACGACAAATAATCTCTCACTTTAAATATGAACATTCAACACAACTCTGCTGCTAAAACTGGGTGTGTTTACGACAGGGATGGAGAGGGGTAGAAAGACAAAGGACCTTTCTACACCAGTCGACACATGTCCAGGATCAGTTTTTGTCTTGTTATCTTCAGTCATTTTCCTTATAATTTTGAGATCAAGTTGTTTTCTTAAGATCAGATAGGAAAAGTCATAAAAATGACATCTGTTAGGTCAAGATCATGAGAAAAAATAACTTGTGATCAACATAACGACAGTCACTTTACCTTCTGAACTGTCTGAACATTAGATGGATTTATTTGAATGAATGCTGTGTAAGCACACACACACACACAATAAAAAACAATCCAATAATTTTAAGGCCATTTTAAAGGACATGAAATCTTCCATGACAGTTTTATTAAGTTTGATAATCACTTTTAACCTCTTACTCTCACTATTTGTCACATTAATTTTTTTATCGCACGCCATAAAAACAAAAAATGTACGTTACATATTGACACCATGCCCTCTATTAAATGTCATCTATTAAATCTATAGAATAATATTTTTTTAAAGATATTTTTGATCCCGCTTTTCTCCTTGACCCCCTTCTCCCAGCTTAGTCGGTTATGAAAACGCAGAAAGAGCCTCTATTTTAAAGTAAACTGTATATGAATAATAAAACTGATGTGGTGAAAGCTCTCACCCGCGCGACTCTCCCACAGCCTCTTCCAGCCCGTGCTCGCGCTCGGCGCCGTGGAGCAGCTTCTCCTCAGCACGCACGAGGCAGCCATGTTAGCGCATGAAACGCACTGGGGTCACAGTGCGCGCGTGACCTTAATCCGGAAGCGCTCCTAGGCACTACATTGTGTTTCCAGACGGCTGACTCGTACAGCTTGGACACGTCGAGAAACTAAAGAGCCACTATGGCGGCACTGGCGGAACGTCTAACGTGTAATTGTTCCGGTAGGGAAACAAATATTTTCTATAAGGTTCCACAATAAAATATAATTTTCATTCGTATAATATAATATAATATAATATAATATAATATAATATAATATAATATAATATAATATAATATAATATAATATAATATATATAATATTCTTAAAAGTGCCCATTATGGAATTTATTTCCTACATAATTTCAATAAACGTTTATATTTGGTTTCTTATTACTGTTTCTTTAGCAATCTACTTGTATAAATAATAATAATAATAATAATAATAATATAATAATAATAATAATAATAATAATAATAATAATTAGAACTCATCGCAATCACATAATTACGTGTGAAACAAAAAAAAGTGCATCCTGTATCTTCCAAAACAATTTGTCTTCAACAATCAAGTCGATGCAACGCTGCTTATTAATGAACATTAATGTAAGATTCAAGTATGGATGGAAAAAAATAAAATAAAACTACGTATTTTTTAAGATAATCAAATTGTCCACCAAAATGGGCTATTTAAAAAATACACCTTTTTTGACGCGGCAGGTCGGTCACGTGATCTGATTTCGACGGACACAAACAGGAAGTAGTTGGTTATACAGGTGACGTGGAGCAGGATCCGAGTCTATTTGGAACGCCATGTATCTGCATAGCATCATTCTCTAACTGTGGGTTTTGTAAATTCTGAATTATTTCTTCTTTTTTTGGAGATCGTGTTTAGTTTCAGTAGAACCTACCCGTCAGCAGATGGTGGACTCACGGGGTCCGACGTCACAAAACTGATTGTGCTGCGCTTATCGGGTCAGTGTGGCCGTGGCCGTTACCATTAAATAATAGTATTATAATAATATGTTCTTTTTTATGATTGTTGTATTAATTGTATGAGTAAAAACAATTGTAAACCTGTTGTCAGATTGGTCAACGCTGAGCATCTGGCCGCTGACGACGTTAAAGCTCCTTAATGTCGCTTGTTGCGTTTCTCTCTCCAGACGCTGCATGAGGCGCATAATAAACCATGTCGAGTCCAGACGATCTCAGATTTCAAGGTAAGAGATCCTGGAATTAGACTAGAGTCACATCTCCTCCTCTCTCTCTTTCCCTCACAATCTCTGTTAGTCCATTAATCAATCCATCACAAAGAAGCCAAAAAATCTCTATTTGCTTGACACTTCCTTTCTGCGTCTGTCTTTCTCTCTTACTATCTTTTTGTCTGTTTATCTATCTATCTATCTTTAACTGCCCGTTCCACGATCTGTCTGTCTACCTACTTCTCTCTGCCTTTAAAATTAGCACGTTATCTGTCGATTTATAACACTGTCTATCGACAGCACTATCTGTCTATCATTGAATCATCAATTAATTTCTTTTTTTACTCTCTTTCTCTCTGCAGAATTTCAGGAGGCCACAGATCTGCTCTCGGTAGACCCCGGAGCCCCCACTGTCAGCACCCTAGCGGGCAGCATCAGCACCGGTCCTGCTGCAACATCCGGGGAGGTGAGACTGGACTTGTCGGACGATGAGGAGCATCAGCAGGAGAGCTCAGAGGTGACCATTCCAATCATCTTCACTAAATGATGGTGGTGCTGAATTGCCAGCTTTATATGTCTGAACTTAAACCTCTTTTGTCTGTCAATTCCAGCTGCTTGGAGGTGAGAAAACGACTAGCGGCTTCTGGACTTTTGAGTACTATCAGTCTTTCTTCAATGTAGACACTGTGCAGGTATGAATTATGCATTCTGTGAATACATAATATCTAGGTTGTATCATTGTATCAGTCAACTTTGTGATATTGGCAAACATGTGTGATTAAACACCCCTCTCCTCTCCGCAACAAACCAGATGTATTTCTGCATTGCGTCTCTCATTTCTGCTTTGTTGGGCATAATTGTTTGTCAGGTCTTAAACAGAGTCAAAGGCTCTGTGATGCCTTTGCCAGGACGAAACTTCATCAAACACCACATTCGAAATAACCCAGATTTATACGGTAAGGAAATGATTGATTTTAGTACTGTATATTTGCACCTGGATCATTTAAAATAATGTTTCCAACTGGGTTTCTCACACACACACTTGTCTGGTTGTCACAGGTCCATTCTGGATATGCTCGACTCTGGTGTTCTCATTAGCCATTAGTGGCAATCTTTCCACCTTTCTCTCCAAGGTCGGTGATCCTCACTACCACTACCGACCCCAGTTCCACAGAGGTGAGCTCTGTCTTGTTCTTCACTAAAGAAGGAATGAACAAACATTTGTGTGATTACTCAAAGTCTTCAACAATGGAACTTCAGTGTTGCCCTTGAGTGGACAAACTATGGAACAGGAACACTCGTAACACGGTTAAAGGCTAATTCTCTTTATTTATTTTTGCCCATTTTTGATAGGGGTGTATATGCCACGTTTCATGATGCTTTTATTCCTTTATAATTCAAATGTCAACCAGACAGTTAAATGTAAAACAATCTTCTCATCTCATAAAAATAGAAAAGTGACCTTACAATTGGTATGAAGGCTGACTGATATTTTCCTTTCTGATTGATGCTATGGGATCGTTGATCATTGAATTGATGCATAATCATGCCCTTATTTATGGCATTATTTATAAATGCAAATACTGACTTTTTGGCTCACATCAGATGCTCAATGTCTAAGTTAAGTTTACCTATCTTGTTTTGTGACAGTGAGCGTTGCAGCGATCACTGTGTTCCTCTACGCCTGGCTGGTGCCACTCGGACTCTGGGGCTTCATGACGTGGCGGCACAAAGCCGAGAGACAGACGAGTGCCTACTCCTTTCTGGAGACAGTTTGCGTCTATGGCTACTCGCTCTTCATTTATATCCCTACCTCGGTGAGTACCTGAGACCACCCTGTGGACCATGGCAGCACTGCAAGGGGAATCGGTGAATCATTTGTTAACTCATTTAAAAAAATAAAAATCCAGATTTTTTTTTTGTTTCAGTATTTGTTTTCAAAACCAAAATGAAAAATAAATAATGATTCATTTTCTGAATACAGTAAGTTACTTGTCTTTAGATTTGATTGCTGTGCCAGGTCATGCCACTTGCATTTGATACAAAAACTATAACGCAAAGTCGGAGAATGACTCGAATGACGCTCAGATTCAGGGACTAGTTTACAGTGTAGCGTTAAACCAAAAGCCACAACTTGCAAAAATGAAGACAACTGACACGTTAATTCTCTTGGTAGATCTTATGGATCATTCCGCTTTGGTGGCTGGACTGGGTGCTGATCCTGCTGGCCATGCTGATCTCCAGCTCGGTGCTGGTCCTCACCTTCTGGCCTGCTGTGCGAGACGACACTAAAGCCACAGCGTTCGCCACCATGGCGGTCATCGTGTTGCTCCATGCGCTGCTGGCCATCGGCTGCAAGGTAATCGCACCCCCGTCCGACACTGAGATGATGTGTTGAAAGTAAGTCTGGGAACATTAACAGGTTAATGTTTGCACTTAACCTGGAAACCAGTGTGGTGGGGGAAACTAATTCTGCATCTACATTTAAGAAATGACGAAAAACCAATAAAATTACTGAGTTGGGATTAGCTAACTACAACTAGCAAGGCTACTATCAAGGGGCAGTTGGTAGTGTAACCGTTAGGGCCGGAGTATACTTAACGCTCGTAACATTTTCGTGCACGCATCATGGCTGCCACACATCCTCTGGGGCTGGTGTCAGAAGTTAATGTGACACCTGCGCGAGCTGCAGTACCAGCAGCGTGTTCAAGTTTTGGTCTGTGACGTCAGCATCGTTGTTGACTATCAACGTGGTTTCACCGTCTGTTTTTTGCACCTTCGCAACATCAGAATGTAAAGAATTTTTTTTCTTCTCACACTGCGACCTTCTTCTTCTTCTGTCACTTTACGGCGGACTGGATGCTTTTAAAATGCATCACTGCCACCTATTGGAATCCTCAAGATTAACCAAAACTACATGCGCAAGTAAAATCAGTACACTGCTTGCGTAGCAGCAGCATCCGAGAGCGCACAAGTCACATAGCGTCAAGCATATCCCAGCCCTTAAGGTGTTCGACCTATGAACGGAAGGTCACCGGTTTGAATCCCGGACCTGTTAAAGTACCACTCAGGTACTCATTAGCAAGGTACCATCCCCAAGCACTTCCCCTGGGGACGCTGCCCCTGTTAGCTGCCCACTGCTCCTTCATGGATGGGTCAATTGCAGTGGTCACATTTCGTTGTGGTGTGCTGTGCTGTGTTCACAATGATAAATAATCACTCACTTTCACTTTAAAAGTAGCTACTTTTTTCTTTTCTATAAATAGTGATGGAGCCTGGCAAACTGTTACATGGTTACAAATGGAGAAAAAAAATCGGTGATCGGTGTTGAATTGGCAGACGTGGCATCTGATAGGCTACCGTGCCTGTGCGGCACATGCTCATCGCATCACGAACTTGCCTGTACTTTTAATTGTAGTGTAGCTTGAACATCCACCATTTAAAAGTGTCCACAACACTGCTGGATACTAATGTTCATATGATCAACTTTGGCTCAAACATACCATCAGTCCCTCAATCACAGTTGTTTATCTGAGTGATGGTTTGTATCTGAAGCCTGGTTTGTACTAGACGTGTTTCTACTTATTAGGGAGAACAAAAAGGGTTTCTTTTCACCACATAATTTTAGGATACACCGGCTGTATAAACTGGCCTGAAACATCTTTATGAAGCAGCCTCGAGTGACTAACAGGTTCTAACAAGACCTCTCTCCACTTCTGTTTTTTTTGCAATTACAGTGGTTTTGGCATCTTATTTGTTCAATTTATTTTGTTTCATCGCTTGTTTTTGGTTTGTATTTTACATTTTGTACTGCCGTCATTCAGCGTCACTTTCTAATCAAGTTTTACTTACATCTCAGTGAGATTTTCATTTCTCTTCACACTTGTCTCTTCTCCTTTTCCAGACCTATTTCTTCCAGAGGGCTGAGCCGATACAGGGACCTGCACCAACTTCTGCCCCGCACAACACGACACTCACCAGCATGGCCAAACTCCACTGAGTTGACATTTTTTGAATTGGGATCTCAGTCAAACAGATCAAATCTGCTGTGGACTGGAGTCGCACAACAATATATAACGGTTGTAAATGTTGAAGGGGATGCAGGGCAACAGATTAAAATAATTACGAGAATATGGGATTTATCTACAGCATTGAGTTTTTGAGTTCCTAAATTTTCTGGTCTGCTGCTATGAAGGATAATTTGTTTGGATTGATTGTATGCATGACTGCAGTGAGGAAAAATCCAATAAGACATGATCAAATGCATAAATGGTGTTTCGTAGTGTTAGTTAGACTCGCTTGGTGTTAACTCCTGACCACTGCTTTAGCCTGAAACACTTCTAAAGCGACTTCTTAGGTCCTTAAAATGAGGTGGTTCCTATTTATTTGCCTTTATTGGTCAGTTCTAATTGAGATGGCTCCATATTGAAGTCATTCTAAGGAGATTTTTGGTCGTAACTTCGTTAATTTCCCCAGGGAGAATATGGGTGGAGAAATGGAATACATTAACCCTTACTGATGAAGAGATGATGGTTCACACTGTTACACGTCAGTTCTGAGTTCTGTTGACTGTGAGATGATGTTGCCACTGTAAGCATTTTTCCTAATCCGCAAACAAACTAGTGGAAATTAATCTGACTCTCGGATGACCTCTAGTAGTCAAAACGTTGCAGTAATCAATAAACGCATGTAAAACTACAAAAACAGCGCAAGTACTGGCACTGTGTAAGAACCTGAACTTTCTGGAAGCTGCCCTCTGGTGTCTTCTACTAGTATTATATTCACTAAGCAGCAGAAATGAAAATGTGCATTCCCAGAAGAGACAGCACTTATTCCATCAAAAACATCAACTCTCAAGTTCACCTGTAATAATAAAAATGTAGAAAACGTTCTGAGTCTTTGTTTTTTTGGTAACTGCAGATAGATTAAAGAAAACAAAAAAGTGCTTGCTGTTAAAGGCTGGATTAAATATATCGAGGTAAAAGAAGAGTTTTTGCAACTATATATCAACTCAAATTACTGCTGAATATGAACTTCGGCCTCGTTTACACTGCAGGTCTTGATGCTCAATTCTGATTTGTTGCCTATATCCGATTTTTTTGACCTTCTGTATACACTTTTTTTTTATTGTGACCCATATCCGATTCGCTTGTTACACGTCATTAAACTGCGATGAAGTACTAAATTGTCGCAGTTTTAATGACGTACAGAACGCGATGCCTAGGAAAATCCGATCTGCCTGTTTACATGACAGTCGCATTGGCACATATCTGATTTATATCTGATTTATTTCCACATATGAACGAGGCCTGAAACCGATCTCAAAATATGCAAATGCATGCGTTTTTTTCCTGTTTACACTGTCATGGAACAGATCCGATCTGTGTCACATATGAGAAAAAAATCGGAATTGGGTCACATTTAACTGACAGTGTAAACGAGGCCATAGTCATTCATAGCTCTTCCTTTTCTCAGCATTTTCCAGAAAGAAAAGGTGCAGACCTGGGAAAACAAAAAAAATGTTTAAGTTGAACCAGACCTTTAGCTCAAGTTGCAGACTAAATAAAGCCTGTTTTTCTTCCTTAATGAGCTACGGTTTAAAAAGCAAAGACTAGACATGGACATCTCCACCAACATTTAATTTTTTTCTTTTTTGTGTCTTGCTTTTTTTTGTGAAAGGAAAAAAATAGGCGAGAAAAAAAAGGTTAATTCTACAAACTAGCAGGCGTTTCTTCCCCCCCTCCCCCTTGACGAAAATTTCTAAATCATATCAAATAAAACTGAACAAAACAAACAAACAAAAAAATTGTGAGACTGGAAGCAATGCATACAATTTTTCAAAAGTCTTTGTCTGGGACACAGGCAGTCCCGGAAGAGGGGGGAAAAGAGGGGAGGGCAAGGGGAAGGTAGGAGTGGGAGTGGGGAGGGAGACAGATGGAGAGAGAGGAAAAGGAGGGGATAAGGAAGGAAGTGGGGGGGAAGCTAGTTAAGAAGGTTGACTGGTGGCGGTCAGTCCTCCGACGAGCTAAACGACAAAAGTCTCATGATACACAAGAGTGGGTATGTAAACGTGGACGGTGTCTCCATCTGGCTCGTCCGTCCTTGCGTGCGTGCGTCCGTCCGTGGGCCTTTCTTCCATCGCCAAAAATGTCCCGTCCAGGCTCGGAATGGCCGAGTCCTCAGATTAAAAACTTGAATAGAGGAGAAAATTGGGTGAAAAGCAGCGGTGCCTCGCCACGCTTGAATCGGGAACTAAACTACACTAAAAAGAGTCCGGACGAGTGCGATTGGGAACAAGGGGGGAAAAAATGGATCTCTATCTACACTAGTTACCTCAGGCAGAGGACGGCTGGCGAGAATTCGGCTGCGGCGATCTACGGCATGAGCTGTACAACTTGAGGGCAGCGATCTCAATGCAGACGGGTTAAACGGGGCACGGTGGGCAGAGAGGAGAATTCATGCACAAGAGAGAGATTCATGGATCATTCGTTCATTTGGTTTTTAGCAAATTAGAACCAAAAACTCCCCCAAAAATTCTGTTTCCAAAATGGAAAAAATAGATAAGTTGTTTTCTGATTTACCATTTTGGACAAAATAAAATGGAAAACATGCACTGATTTTATCAAACGCAAGTGGCGTAACCCAGAAGTGAGCATTACACGCAGAAAAAGCAACAACGAAGTCTCAGATGAAGAAGAGTAACCCGCTTACTGCCGTGGACCAAACCAAATCTTAGGGGCAATAAAAAAGCTGTATATACAGTTTTTCTTTGTATCAGTCACATCTGAGACGCACCACTTGTGTCCAGTGAAAAACCAGAATGGTACAAGTTTTCTGTTCTTTTTTTCCCCCCCATTTTTATGGGAAACAGGAAATCAGAAAATCACTTGTCACTCGTTTCTTCATTTTGTTTCTTGGAAACGAATATTGAAAAATAAAGTTTGGGGGGTTTGGCTTTAATCTGAAAAGCGAATGAACAAATGATGCACAGGTTACACTGAGAGAGAGAGAGAGAGTAGACGGGCATCTCTGCCCCCTAAAATCCTCAGCTCTTCATCAACAACAGTCCGTCATCATCGAAGTGAGTGTCCAATGTAAAAAGTCCATCTGAGAAGCGTCCATGATTTCTTTTCTTCTTCCGTCTCCTCAGCTCTTTTAGTTTTTTTTCATGTGTTTTCTTAAAAACTGTCCCGCGCTCTCGCCTCCCGTTTGGGCCAGTTATCAAAGCTCGAGTCACTTTGTGCTGTTCAATCCTAGCGCTGACCCTCCCCCTGCAGGCTGGTGCCAGAACTGCTCCAGAAAGACAGAGTGAGGGACAAAGAGGGAGGGAGGGGGGCGAGGAGGGGGAAGCGTTTCGGGTGAAGCAAATCTCCGACTGGCCGAGTGAACGAGAGAGAGAGAGAGAGAGAGAGAGAGGGAGAGAAAGACTGATGAAGAGAAACAAAAAGTGGACGCTGGCATCCGAAAGAGACAAGGGACGGATATGTGTGAGAACGGACACCAGCTAGAGAGACGGAGCGAAAAATAGACGAATATATATATATATAACATCCATATCTCATGATCAGAAAGCGAAGAGAGGGAAGGAGGAGAAGGAGGAGGAGGAGGAGGAGGAGGAGAAGAAGAAGAAGAAGAAGGAGGAGAAGTGATGGCCAGGGACTGCAGGACTGAATTTGGTATTGTGGATTTGGCTGTGGTCGGGTCAGTTTTGGGGAGGCTGCACATGCAGGCGGGTTCTGGGGGGCGGGGGACTGGGGTTTGGGAAGAGGGGTGAGGTGAGGTTTGGGGTGGGCGGGTCTTAGCTCCCATAATGCATGGTGTTGCTGGGGATGGCCATCGGTGACGCCATGGAGATAGCCGGGCCGCCCATGGTGAACTGGTTGGTGACGGGGTAGTAGCTGCTGCTGCTGCTGGGACCCTGCTGCCCCGTGCTGGCTCCTGCGACCGAGAGAAAGAGAGAAAGAAGACATGAAATGAGAGAGAGAGAGAGAGAGAGAGAGAGAGAGAAATAGAAAATACGCTGTGCGTTAAACATGCAACTTTTATACATACTGCAAACCCCTGAAATTGATTACATTTGCGAATTATAGACCGATGCCGATATCCGAGGTCTGCCGATGCCGTTTCAAGACAGAAGGCGTGGACGGTATAAAAAACAATCTCAGATTTTGTTCATGCCTGGCATAAGCGCTATCTTTTCGCGATACAATGTCATAAATCATACGTCAAAATATCAGGCAAATTTAAGCATCGGTCTGATGTTGATGACTTTAAAAGAAGCAATTATCAGCCGATTACGATATCACTGTGCATCCCTAGTGTAAAGGTTCTGGAGCACAGGGTCATCGACTCCACGTGAAAGGGGGAATTTTGAATATCCTTTGTAACTTATAATTGCTAGATAACTGTTGATAAATTTGGTCATATATTAACATTTCATTGTTCACTTATATACTAGGGATGCACACTAATATCAAAATCGTCCGATAACTGCTTTTCATATCGGCATCGGACCGATACTTAGATTATTCGCGATATTTTATGACGCATTTATTTTACGTTGGAAAGGTAGACCTTGTGCCAGGCACGTCCAAAGTCCGAGGTGGGATTTTAGATGGCCCGCGCCTTCTGTCTTAACATACAGGGAGTTATTTGGTGGCATAATTCTGAGCACGCAGTGGAACATTCGTGAGCAAAATCTGGTCTTTAAGCGCTAAACTCTGCCTGCAGGTGCAAAATATCATGTGTTTGTCTCACTTAGCGCTGTAGGCTATCCCCCGAGCTGCATACTACCGCACTTACTAGTATGGTAGATAGGGCTGGGTTCAAAAAAATCGATTCACCGATCAATATCGATTCTCGTTCGAAAAATACGATATCGATTCAAAAATTCGCGGATCGATCTTTTCCTGCGGCTATGCACTACTTTTCACGATCGCACAAGTAGAGCTATAAAAACGTGAGACCGGCAAAACCGAGCCATGGCTGAAGCTGTTCCGCTCAAATCACCGTCTGGCCTAAAGGCCGATGTTTGGCAACACTTCGGTTTTAAAACAAGTTATTTTATAACCAAGGAAAACTAGTATTGACGCAAAGAAATCTCTAAATAAATCAATATCGAATCGAATCGAGAATTGAATCGGATCATGACCTTGTGAATCGGAATCGAATCGATTCAGGAAATCAGCAACAATACCCAGCCCTAATGGTAGATAAGGTGCTCTCATCTTTTCTATACGGTAGTATGCATCTTCTACCGCATACTATGGCTCCCTGTGCACTACAGTAGATAGTGCACATGCAGTGTCACGCGCCCTATTTGACTTAGTACACAACACAGGAAGTGACTTTTGCTTAAAATGTTGTGCACTACCACTTTAACGCTCTACCCTCGCTCGACCCTGCTTTCAGACTTGCTTGACACTGTGTTTGAAATGTCAGAGCTGTGGCATTATTTTGGGCCAAAATTGTGGGTGTGCAGTGGAACTTAAGCGAGCAAACCATCTTTTCTTTACGCTCTCAACTCTGCCTGCGCTCACGCTCGACTCTGCCTTCCTCAGTTATCGGTATCTGCAGATATAAGCATGAAAATCGTATATCGGCATCGGCCAAAATTTCCCAGATCGTGCATCCCTAAGAACTACCCCACTAACATGTATGTCTGTCTGTGCGCAAACTTCCATTTTTCTCCAAAATAATTTTGGTTAAAGTATATAACTTGGTCATTTGGTTTTAATGGCAGTTGTTGATTTGCTGAACATGACCAGGGAAGGTTTCCTTCAATCAAACGTTAAGTGCCTTGGGATTTTTTTCTAACTGTGCAACAAAAAGCAATAAATCTTTGCTCACGCTATTTCTCACAACTTTAACGGACACACAGCTCTAAACAGCAACTCCTTCAAGCCTTTTTTTTTATGAGGCTCTACCGCCTTGGCCTAAAGTTTGCTGTGAGATTTATATGGCTGGGTTCCCAAAAAATAAAAAATAAAAAAAAAATAAAAATCGATTCACCGATCAATATCGATTCTCGTTCGCAAAATATGATATAGATTCAAAAATTCACGGATCGATCTTTTCCTGCGGCTATGCACTACTTCTAGCGACCGCGCAAGGAGAGCTATAAAAACGTGAGACCGGCGAAACCGAAACCAAACAGAGCCATGGCTGAAGCTGCTCCGCTCAAATCACCGTCTGGCCTAAAGGCCGATGTTTGGCAACACTTCGGTTTTAAAACAAGTTATTTTATAACCAAGCAAAACTAGTACTGACGCAAAGAAATCTCTAAATAAATCGATATCGAATCGAATCGAGAATTGAATCGGATCATGACCTTGTGAATCGGAATCGAATCGATTCAGGAAATCAGCAACGATACCCAGCCCTAGTGATTTACATCTGCAGGAATTTTGCATGCATGTCAGCTACGTCGTGATAAGCCGATAGTACACACCAACATGGTTTGCACAGGGCTGTGCAAACAGAGAGATAGACAGATAGATAGATAAAGAGATAGAGAGGAGGAGAAGAAGAGAGACAGACCAACGTACCCTGAACAATACCTGTGCTCATAATAGAACCCATTCTGGAGTGAGTGTGGTTCACGATCCCCGTGTTCACTGCGGAGAGACACAGAAAACACTAAAGCTCTCCGTTTCGCCTCCCGAAAAACTGGTGTGTGTGGTGCGATCAAATCGGCACACGTCTGTAAATCCACAGAAATGTTACAAGACAAAGTGAAGGATGGAGTTACAATTATTTGGTTCGGAATATCCACAGCGCTGAATACACCCGTGTGCTGGTGTGTCTAGGGCTGGATTTACGCTCCACAACTTTGAACATTCACCGCCTGCTCTGTGCAGATTTTCGTTTAACCACATGACTAGAGAGTTTAGCCCAGCATACCGTGAGCCAGTCCTGGTTGTGCAATGTAAACGTTTAACAAACTCTGACTTGGCCAAAACTCAAGCCAACATCCCGTTCACTGTCTCTCCTAACTCCAGTAAACGCGAAGTGACCTGCTCTGAGTGAGAATCGGAGCTCAATTTGGGCGTGAAGGTTGTGAAGCGTAAAGCGGCCTGAGATACAGTATGTGAGGTGTGTATTTGTGAGTGTGTGCGAGTCCGTATCCGTACGTGCATGCGTGTCTGTACCAAGGGGGATGAGGTTGTTGTGGGAGACGCTGGAGCCGCTGCCCACGATGACCGTGCTGAGGTCATAAGCTGCTGGCATCCCTGAGAGAGAGAGAGAGAGACAGACAGACAGACAGACACAGAGAGACAGACAGACACAGAGAGAGAGAGAGAGAGACACAGAGACAGACACAGAGAGAGAGAGAGAGAGAGCGACAGACAGACAGAGAGAGAGAGAGACAGACAGACAAAGAGAGAGAGTGAGAGAGAGAGCGCGAGAGACAGAGAGGGAGTGAGAGAGAGAGACAGAGACACAGAGAGAGACAGAGACACGGAGAGAGACAGAGACACAGAGACACGGAGAGAGACAGAGACACGGAGAGAGACAGAGACACAGAGAGAGAGACAGAGACACAGAGAGAGAGACAGAGACACAGAGAGAGAGACAGAGACACAGAGAGAGAGACAGAGACACGGAGAGAGACAGAGACACGGAGAGAGACAGAGACACGGAAAGAGACAGAGACACGGAAAGAGACAGAGACACGGAAAGAGAGAGAGACACAGAGAGAGAGCGAGAGAGACAGAGAGAGCGAGAGAGACAGAGACAGACACGGAGAGAGACAGAGACAGAGAGAGCGAGAGAGAGAGACAGACACGGAGAGAGACACAGACAGAGAGAGCGAGAGAGACAGAGAGAGCGAGACAGAGAGAGAGACAGAGAAATGGCAAGAGAAAAAGATTAGATGAGGGATTCTACCTAAAGCGGTTGACAGTTTCGCATTCCTTCCTTTATCCTTCAATGACCAAATTAACCTTGTGAAAAGACAACAGTCAATGAACAAAGTAATGCATGGAGCATCAGGCTAAATACGCTTTAAAAGGATCTCTTCAGAAGTCTGAAATAGATATTACATCTTCAGGAAACTACGAAAACACAAACATTAACATTTCATCCAACATTAACTTTCATTCCCTAATTACAGGTACAGTCTCGCTGGAGAAATTAGCCAAGGGTCTCGCTCAGGGGTGCAACAATAGGGTGTAATGGGTAGGAACGAGCTGAATTCAAACCTACGGCCTCTTGTTTGGAATGAGTTCAGCTTCAGAACTCATTTCCTAATTTTACACAACACAGAGATGCTTGGGCTCAGACTCAACCGAGGCAAGTCAGCTCAACACTAGGGCTGTGCGAAATGACGAGATACCGTATATCGGATGATGAAAGTAAAACCTTTATCTTTCCATATCATACTCTATGGTTTATTTTATGGTGTCGCACAATACACTGTATGACTTTTTTTTTTTCGGGTTTGGATGCGGGTTTGCAGTAGTCACCACGGCGCCACGTGGCGTTACATTCTGAGCACGCAGTGGAATTTTCACAAGCAAAATCGTGTCCGTGTGCGCTCAACTCTGCCTACAATACTACTACAAGTTCCATGTTCGCTCGTATCTGCCTGCCCTCGTGCTCTGATTTATGGAAGGCCAGTGACGCCGCGATTCGAGCATTTTGAGGTGCCGCAACACCTCACTAGTGCGGCGTAAAAAGTGTCGGCTTTTACAGACAGTTTAAAAGGTGTAAAAGGCGGCGCTTGACCACAAGTCACTATAGAGCCGCAATAAAGCTGTTTTAAACAGCGTAAAAAGTGAAGTATATTACAGCACCGCAGTTTTTAACGAATAAACTGGTGTAAAAAATATAAGCAAATTACGTTTACTTTGGCGTATCACATGAGTGTACGTGGAGTGTTACGAGCACGCGTGTAGGCAGAGTTACGGGCGAACAGACAAGATTTCGCTTGCAAGAGTTCCACTGAATTTACAGAAAATGTACTATATTGTGACATATATCGTTATCGGGATATGGGATTTTGGTCATATCGCACAGCCTTACTGTAAGAGTATTTAAGTTGTATTTAGCCAGATGCCAAATGTGTCCAGTGGAATGGTCAGAAACTCTCTCCTTTAGGAGAAGTTGTGGCAGGCATTCAGTTCTTAAGGAGCGTATTTGATGGTTAGCAGACATTATGGCCTGCATAAATTTAATATTCCCTCAATATTGGGAAAATTCCTGGAAATATGGGGTCCCTTTCTGAAAGCATTCCACAATTCAGATTTGCTGTGAGTATTAGGCAAAAGCTTACTGTGTTTCGTGCCTTATTGTTCTCAGTACAAGTCTCTATGACGGCAGGTGTAGGTCACTTTGTTGCGATCGCTATCGTGACAGCGCTCATGACACATCTTTCTTTTTGTTTTATATGTTTTTTTCCAATTAGTGATCATTTTAAACAATGCCAAATACACACCCGCAAATGTACTTTTTTTTTTATTCCTTTTGAAGACATTACTCATCTGTTGTTAATGTGAAACAAAAGCCCTCAATAAAACTATTTAGATGGAAAAAAAATAGGAGTATGTGTGTGTGTTTACCTGACACAGCCATGCCTTGATTCATGCTGTAAGCCCCTGCAGAGTTCCACATGCTCTCCGAGGGGGAGGTGTAGTGTGAGCCGGGAGGAGGGTTAGGAGTGGTGCCCGTGTACCTACGCAGACAAATCACACACACACTACAGTGTGATCCGCGCCGCTTCCTCCACCGGACAGTTTTGAGGTGGACTATAGCTGAGCGATATGATGAAGAAAATCCCAGTATTTCTTTCTATATTGATAAATCTCGATATTTATCACAATATAGAATTTCACACCCATGTTGTATTTTATACTGACCATCTATGTTACTGATGCACATGGAGAAAATAAAGATGCTCATTACAGCATAAATAATTTGAATATTCAATAAATACCTAATTATATTCAAAGAATTACCAAAATTAACAAAAAATACATAATCAACATCTTTATTTGTGCAGCGTCTTATTAGGTGACATTCTCAGCAGTATGTTTTGCATACAGAGTTTTCCCGCTATTTGGATGTCCAAATCCCTTCTTTTGATGACATGGCCTTTTGACATCTTGGGGTCATATTATTCGCTCTAAGATTTGCCGAGATCGGTTTATCGCCAAGCACAAAAGGTGGAACCGTCGCCTGCCGGCTTACCTGAAAAAGGGGTTCTTCAGATCGAGCAGGTTGCTGGACTTGGAGCCGGTCTGATCAACTTGCGCCACGATGCTGATGTCGTAGCTTTGCCTGAAAGAAATGCGGGGGGCCGTTAAGGAGAGACGGGGAGTGGAAGGTGGGCTTAACGGGGCAAGCGGAATCCGTCAGGCGCCTCACCTCTTGTTGGCGATGAGCATGGCCGTGCCCGACATGGTGTCGCCCGCTTTGGCGAAGAGGGGCGACTGCAGGAGGCAGCGCACCTGGTACCAATGAGTCAGGGGCTCCGTGGGGGCTGTGGACAGCCACACAGTCATCCTGCACGCAGGCAGAGAGAGAACGTGAAAGCATGAGAAAGACGGACTTTTGAGAACTGAACAGCGTCGTCATATTAAACATGCCTAATCCACTGTGAATGTGGATAAAAGTCTTATTCAAGTAAAATTCGAGACGGTGCCATTAACCAGAACATTAGACAGTAGAACGCTCCGTTTTAGTTTGCCAGCAACATTTTTCTGCAACTAATAAGTTCGCATGTAGCTAGTTTGCTTGGTCTTGCTAACAGGAGAGCAAGACTGGCAGTTGTTAGCATACCAGTTAGCTTGACAGGTAGCTAGTATGATTCGAGAGCACGCCAGTTGGCTTTGTAGCTAGCTAGCAGGCCCCAACGGCTTGCCAATTAGCTCAATAGCTAGCTAACATCCCAATGCTAGCATACTAATTAGCCTGAAATCTAACTATCATGCCTTCCCAACACGCCAGTTAGCTTGGCCTCTAGCTAGCATCCCTTGCCAGCTAATTTTGCACGGGTTTCAAGCTAGATTATTCGGCGTTGCAGCTCTATGCTAATAAAACGGGCGAGAGTGAGAGAGAGCGAGCGAGTGTGAGAGAGAGGAATAAATGAAGGCACTTACACAGATCCCATAAATGCCACGTCAAACCAAAAGGCCAGACCGTGCACCAGCCCTGAGTGCATCATGTGAAATTTGAAGGGGATCTCTATCCTGAAAGAGACACAGACAGAGAGAGAGAGAGAGAGAGAGAGTGAGTGCCGTCACAATGCTCGCTGTTGATGCTGACGAACAGGAATGTCTCTTATGTGCACTTACTTGTAAAGATCCTCCTCTTTAGCCTCTAAAAAGTTCACTGTGTACTTCACAGATTTGGCCATCAGGATTCGAATATCAAACGTGTCCTGAAAGAAAGTGTGGAACAAAAATATCAAACAAAGCAACAGCCTTGTCTTGAGCCAGAGGGGACTGACAGAGAGTACTCTCTTCTGGACAAGTAATATATGCCACAGATTAGTCTCAACGTGTAATGGAGCTGGTCAGGATAAAATAAGAAGGATAACTTAAGCTGCAATCATAAATCGTTTCTTCATTTCTCCAGAACCCAAAGCAGGACCAATAACGTCAGAGCTAATCAATACTTGTTAATAATTTAGCCCAAGGCCCTGTTTAATACTGGGCTTTCATATCCGTCCCCGGTAAAGCGTCGTGTTAGGCCTCATGTCGAGTTCTGAGCCACAACAAAGAGACTCAACTCCCGCTCAGAAAGCCTTGGTGTAACTGCTGCCTGACCGAGGGTTCTGCCAAAACGGCAGCTACCACGGCCAGGCCAGCAGCAGCGTTTCTGTTCCAGCAGTGTAACGCTGCCTCAGGCATTTAGACGCCTGCACAGCTGACTACTGCTGGACTGCACTGACCACTTCATTGTTTATAAAGTATTGTTTGTGTTAGACCTTCACTAGCCCTTTAACGGTCAGTTTTTAGCCACAGATACCTTTGTGCAATACAGAGCGTCCCCAGTATGTTGCAGTGTTTGGCTTTGCAACTAAACTCTCCATAATGTTCATGTCACTGAAAGTGACACTTTGAGACAACAAACGGTCGCAAACTCTCCATTAGAGCAGTTAAACCACAGAAAAACAAAACAAAAAAAACAAAAGATTAAACAAGAACTAGACCAACATTGTGCACTTTTGTAAGAATAACCGTGGTCAGCACCATGCTATAGGGCTGTGTGATGTGAACAAAATCTCATATACCAATGTAAGTCATTTCATATCCCAATATAGTATAATTTAGTATATTTTGTGTACATTCAGTGGTATTTTTGCAAGCAAAATCTCATGTCTGAGCTTGCTCCACTCTACCTATGCACACGCTCATACTCAAGGCCAATGGTGCCACAAATTGTCGATATTTTTAAGTCAACTGACACCAAAACCCATTTTGCGCCGTTTTATTTGCAGTGCTTTGGTGACTTATCAAACTGCACTTTTTACGTGGTAACGTGTCTGTAAAAGGCGGCGCTTTACTGGCGTTCTAGTAAGGTGTCACAGATCTGAGCATGGGGGCAGGCAGATCCGGGCGTGCGGGGTGTGTTTTGAGTGAGCACAGACATTTGCGCATTTCTGTGTTGCCCCGACTCGCCTTGGTCAAGGTTAAGGCACGTTTTCTTTAGAATGCGGTCAGCAAACACGAGTGCAGAGGTCAGAAACTGTTCGTCTGAGCTCACCACAATGGGCTGTCTGAAGTATTCGTCCACTGCAGCTCCCCTCAGCGCTGAAAGGTCAACCCCGTGGAAAGACGGCTGGTACCTTTGGGATGGACGGACAGACAGACAGACACACACCGACAAGGACGTCAAGGTTCTTTTTTCTACATTTTATCAGCAGAAACTGGTCGTTCTCCGTCTGCCTCCCACAGTCTCTGCTCATCCACTACAACCACATCCCCCCCTTCAGAAACTGCTGCTGCTGCTCACCAGAAGTTGGCCTTTGTGAACTGTTCCATGTAGAGCTGCTCGTCCGTGAAGGGGGCGAGGTGGACATCGCCGATGGTGGGGAACATTTTGCCTGCAACCGCCAAACAAGCGGAGATAATTAACATCGGCCACCACAAGATACTAATTCATAACACATTCATGCTTTATTATTACCAAAAAGATTTTTCGCAATGTTTTTAGGTGTAAAAAAGAAAGGAAATTCAGGCAACACAGCACAACACTAGGCTTTAGAGAGGAACACCAACAGTGCCAAACTGAACTGCAGCCCCCAAAACTCTGACACAGCAGTTTTTGTTTATTCTATTTTAATCGACAGTTTAAATATAGCAGACACAGGCACAGAGAGACTTAATGTTCTCAGACTGACCGCCTAATTTAAAAGCCATCTACACAAACAGGTTCTTGTTTCATAACAGTTTCTCAGTGTTGAAGCCACAGGTCTGATGCTTCGATCATTTTCAGCTCAGTACAGGCAGATAAACTTAACAGGAAAAGCAGGTTTGATTTTTCCAACAGAAAACTGCTTTAAAAGTTCGTCACAGCGTGGCAGCGTGAACAGGGTGCTGTATAACTTATGGCTAAGTACCTTAGTAACTCAGGAAGGAAATACTGTGCCCCCATAATACTGCTTTTAGTCTTTAAAAAAAGTGAAAGTCCATCGACAAATCCTGGACTCTGATTTTGCAGTCAGTAGGCCAAAAGCTGAAGTCAAAAAATGCCAAACTTGAAAAACTGATAAATCTGAGAAATTTCAATGAGTATGAATACCGTTTGGGCATTAAAATTGATTAGAACTAGGGCTGGGCTATATGGCATAAAAATAATATCGAGATATTTTTAAGCTATATCACGACACACGATATATATCTTAATACCGTGAAATTTCCTCTAAATCACTGTATAAATGATCAATTCGGCCCCATATTGCATTAAATGACACCAATATAATGAATTTGAAGTTTAACATAGTAAATGCTTTTATTTTAAATCAAAGTATAATATAGCAAACTTTATACTTTATATTGGGGACAGACAAGTGGGCAAGGGCAGCCATTGATTGCGTGCTTATTAAACGTGTAAGACCTAACTATTAAATTATAATTATAAGGTCGATAAACTATAACTTTCTGTAGCGTGCAGGCAATCACAAAACCAGGAGCCATCGGCCAATAGGATTCGCAGGCAGAAACTGCCAAAACCCCGCCCCTTTCAAACTGCACGCGCGTAAATATCTCCCTCGAGCAAAAAAGCCGCTCGTCGGTAATCTACTTTGCGCGCGAGGACATTTAACACATCGAGAGGAAAAAAAGACATTCGAAAGAGAGGAGAAATACAGTTTGCGCGCAATATTATCACAACCGCGCACTCGATTCTTAATTTTGTGCTCTCGAGTTTCACATCTGCGCTCACGACTTTGAAATTTACGCCCGCAGAATTTTTGCGGCAAGCCATTTTGCGCGCTCCAGTTTTGGCATTAATGTGACGCCGTAGGCGGGAGAGCGAGCAGAGAAGCGAAACACGAAAGCGGTACAAAACGCACAAGCGCTAGCACTAGAGTTTTCTGGACGGGCGGGGGAGCGAGCTGCCTGCTTTGACGGGGCAGAAAAGCAAAACTCGCAAAACAAGTACATGCTGTCTGTTTAACAATAACGTTAGGATTTATACTCGATGGTCACGATATAATCATTTACTACATCGCACATGGAACAGGCCGAGATACAGTGAGTATATTCAATATATCGCCCACCCCTAGTAGGTAACGGGCAAATTGTTGTTCTTGTTGCCGCACAGTGACAGAGACTGATGTTTTTCATGTTTGACCACAGCGAACGACGGACTCACCGTTTGGTTTGAGGAACTTCTTGGCGTGCAGGTAGCTCTCCAGCATGCGCTCGTTAAACAGCATGTAGCCCATGGGCTCTGAGATGATGATGTCCACCTGCTCAGGTAGAGTGATCTCCTCCACCTTCCCCGGGACGACCACCACGCGCTCTGTCAGTCTGTTGCTGTTTACCAGCACCTGTGCACACGCAAACGCACAGGTTTTTTTTCCCCTGCCCTAAAGAGGCAAAGTAGTGCAGCACTATAAAGTGGTTGGAAGATAAAAGTGGCACCTCAGCGTGCTGAGCCATGGTGCTGGCCTCCACGGCGTAAACCTTACGAGCGCCGGCCTGAGCTGCAAAAAACGAGAGGATCCCCGAGCCGCAGCCCACGTCCAGAATCACCTGCAGGACAATAGAGAGGGAAAAGAACAGAGACAGAGGATATTTACAGATTTGAAGGCATTTAAATTCAATTTTGTGGCTTTATCCTAATTTTTAATTTTTACAGCAGATGTAATTGGTTTTTAAAAATTCAGCTGCCTTGATCTGTAATAACTGGTAGAGGGCCTTAACAAAAACTTAATTAGAACACTATACAAATGACTGCAGTAGATCAGGTCAGCTGGTAAACATATGACACAATCAGTAGTAACACAAGTAACGCAAACTAGAGGTCGACCAATATATCGGGCCGATATTTAGCATTTTTTATGATATCGGCATCGGCCGATATTCCAAGTTTAGTACGCCGATATTCAGGCATCTCTGCGGACAGCCCAGTTTTGCTGCGGTACACGTGATCCATGCTGCCGCCTCTGCAGGACCGCAGCCAGACGTTTTGCACTCTCCTTTAAATTATTTGCATTCTCCTTTTTGTACTGTTGTTTACAATTTTATCTTCCTTCAGGAATAGTTTGTAACTTGAAAACTTTGTTTTGTTTACAAATTATTAGTCAAGTTCAAATGTTATATATTTATTTATTGCTTAGACATTTACAGTTTTATTCATGTTATTTATGTTTATATTTATGTTTAGTGTTAAATAAATGTTAAGTTGAGAAATTTTGTGTATCCTTCTTGTGTTATTATTAGTGTGATATTTTACTACATAAACAGAGAGGAAATGTCTAATTAATGGCCAAAAAAATATCAGCAGCATATAACGGCCATCGGCTGACCCTGACTTCTAAATATCGGCATTGGCATCGGCTTTAGGAAAACCCATATCGGTCGACCTCTAACGCAAACTTCTCCGTCAAAGCATAAAGAAAATCTCTTGATCTACGATGGGGAACAATTTCAACTTGGAACGAGTAATTAATAATCAAGCATGCATGTTCAGGAGAGGCAAGGCTGCTACTCGGCTGGCGTCAACGTGATGCCAACAATTATATGTTAGTTCTAGGGTTTTGAAAACGACTGCATTATATCAAGACAAAATATGCGGTTCACATAAATATATACAGTAAAATTGAATGTCATCTCACTATTAAATGCTGTTATGTGACATTCATCAATTTTTATATTTATTTTAAGTGCAGCTGTAACAACCAATTCGCTTTCCAATCCAGTAAAGTGAATGTGATACTGAAACAAACTTTATCAAACTATATAAAGCTTTGTGGGACATTGCAATCCAATTCAAGATGGAAGAAAACAGTTCGTAGTTTTTTAACTGCAGTTTCATGCTGCACTTTGAGTCGTGTGTGTGTTCACTCCTCGTCAGTACCTTGTCCTTGAAGTCTGTGTGATTCTGGAGAATGGCTCGCTGGTAAGTTCCAGTTCGAACGTAGTCCTGCATCATATTCTGTTGCTGAGAGAGGTAGCCATAGAACTGGAAGAATACACGCAGAAAAGGCAGTTGTAAACTAGCAATAAGGAGACCCAAGATATTGGAATAAGTTAAATGATCAACCTCTGGTGTGTCTGTGTGTGAGAGAGAAAACACACCTGAAAGTACTGAACGGCCGACGACTCCTCCGTCCTCTCGCTGAAGGCAGAGTGCTCGCACTGGTGGCCTCTGCAGTTCTTCAGGAGGTTGTAGAAGGAGGAGAAGTCTGAGGGATGAGGAAAGCACATGGGGTGAATAAACCAGATAAAAGGGATATATAAAAAGGAGCCCTGATTTTCTCCCGTTTGGGGAAGGAGCTCACCTGTGGGGGAGGCAAACTGCAGAAGAACACTGCTGCATCCCAGCGTGATGATAAAGGACTGCTTCCCCACACGACTGCACTCCGTCTCCCGTGACACTGAACACTTAAACACACACGACTCCTCGTCTGCGGGGGAAAAAGAGACGCCGGTCGGCAGAAGGATATTTACCACCCGGGATAAAACATGCATCAAGTGTTAAGTAAATGTGATCACATCTGCAAAGTCAAACCCAATCATAGAGGGTTGGAGGGAGAGAGAGAGAGAACAAAAAAAGAGTGATAGAGAGCTCAGAGAGACAGCAGCAGACAGACCAGCAACAGAAAGAGGGGGAGAGAGAGAGGGAGAGAGAGAAACATTAAAGCGAATGAGGGGAGAGAGAATAGGAAGCTACAGAAGGAGGTGATAGAGAGAAGGGAGACAGAAAATGCTACAAATTTCCACAGTGCATCTTGCATTAGACCTCAGACGCACATTCATTTTGACTGAACATGTCAAGTGTGATTCCAACCCATTTCCTGTGGCATTGCCGCTGCGATCGAGAGACGAGATTAAAAACGACGACAGCTCGCTGCGGAAAGCGCCAGCGATTACAGCGGCCCATCAGCTAACGCCAGGTTAAAGCCAGATTAGCAAGGCAAGATTACCTAATGCTATTGATAGCTTGTGTCGACCGTGTCTGCAGAAACTCAGACAAGTCTGGGAGGAATGATGTCTTAAAACAACGGCAATCACATGGGAAACACTTTGGTGGAAAGTTTCATAGGAGAGATGAGTCATTTTTAAAACAGACAGCAAATCCCAAATAAAAGTGAGTTTAAGTAAGGATGTGAAAATTAATTCTGTTAAGGCAGCATTTTTTTCTACACGACAAGGACACTTAAAAGTGCAACAACGGCACTTTTCAACCATAAAACAACACTTTTCCCCCACAAAATGTCTCACATTAATCTGTGAAAAATAACTAATTGAATATTCCTGAATTTTTTTTTTTGGAGAGTTGGCCATTTGTAAAATACTTGCGCTAGAGAGAACACAGAGGATTGAGTGCAACTGCTGGAACATCTGTAAAGCTGTTTTATTTAACCGTAACCCGATGCGAAGGTGCTCAAACGCCAGCTGCAGAAAATCCTGCTCAGAGGGCAATGAAGAAATATAGGAACGGGTTGAAAATGTTGGGTGTATTGTATAAAGGGAACAGAAAATTTCTCTTCAAATGAATCCATGTCCATGTCCATTTACCTCAATTACAATTACTAAACGGTCATTTATTCCTTAAGACATGGAATATGACTAAACACTTTTCAATAGGGACAATTTATCAACATCTCATTTTAAGCTTCATTTTTAAAAATGTTATCCTAAAAGTGTGAAGTGAGTTGTGCTGCTCCCTCACAGAGGGGGCGTCTTCCCCCCTGTCCGGCCCTGACAAAAGCTTAAAGAAGCAGGCGGGACGGGGTGAGCTGGGCTTTTGTCTCCTCCAGGACAAAGATGAGGAGAAAGTGCGAAAAGTGCTGGGAGAAAACACAACAAGACACAGACAAATAGTTCATAACACATTAGTGAGTTAATAAGCAAAAGAAATTGTATCATTAGATAAGAGCAGGAATAAGCAGAAAAGAGCAGGACTAAGAAGTCGACTAAAGGGAAAACTACAGAAAAGGGGGACAGATCAGCAAACAGAAAAAGAAAGGCAATGAGAGAGAGAGAGAGAGAGAGAGAGAGAGAGAGAGTGAGTCTCAGCAAGTGGACGCAAAGTGGGGCATAATGTGAGGGAGAGAAACGAAAAGAGAGGGAGGGGGGGCATATACAGAGAGAGAGAGAAAGAGAGAAAGAGAGAGAGAGAGAGAGAGACGGCTAGACCAATAAATACAGTAGAGAGATAGAGTAGGACACAAGGGAGCAGATATTAATGGACAGAAAGACAGATAGAAGGAGAAAGAAAGAAAGAGGACAATGGAAAAAGTAAGAGAAAAGAGAATAACAAGAGACAGAAAGTACCATAAAAGACAAAATATATCAACTGCAGAAAAAGGAGGGAAACGGCAAAACAAGAGAGAGTAAGAAAACCCAAATAAAAAACAATAAGACAGAACTGAAACCAAACACACTTCCTGTTTAGATTTTTTTTTAATTCGTTTTTTTTAAGGGGGTAACATTTCACTTCAACACCATCAGAAAAATCACACCAGAAATTCCAGTGCATCATGACGTCATCACACACAGTCCATCAGCGCGCAGACAAAGCCAGCCGACAACTTTCACCCCGCACGCGCCAAAGCAGCATCAAAAGCCAGCGCGCGCTGCACTGCTGCTAACAGCCACCTAAAGCCAACGGGGCAGGTAGCAAACCGCACGACTAACTGCTTCTTGTCCCGGCTGATCCTTCAGACCCGGACTGACCAACCCTTAAAGAACGAGTCCGTCAATAAAAAAAAAACACGCTAACCAGTCAGTCATGCTATATACCCCATTTAGCTTCCCCTTCACAGTCAACTTATCTTCGCGCGCTTTGACACTCCTTTCAAAGGAAGTTTATCCCCCCGAAAAAAACACAATCAAAATTCCCGAAGCCGGATAATAATTTAGTCTAGCTAACCCGCTAACGGCTAACCACGAGCAGCATCTGCCGCGGCTAGGCTAGCTAGCGGCTAACGCTGAGGTAACCCTAAGCGGTTAGCCGAGGCTAACGCTAAGGCTAACAACACCGATCAACGTGCTTTTTTATTGCGCGTCAAACAAACACGGCCACGTTTCTTCATTTCTTCACGTGTTAAAAAGAAAAAACAAGAGGTAAACGTCGATACAGTGTGCGTTTTTGGAAAGAAACGCTGCCGAGTAAATGTCAGTAACTATATTTTTCACTATTCCGCCGCCGAGGTAACGAGGCTGCTAAAGCGGCACACGCGGACACAAAAGAGGCCAGCACTCACTGTTGGAGAGGCTGAGCAGCGCTGCGTCCTGTGTCGTTTTCACCTCCAGCCGCAGCGGCTGCTGCTCCGAGTGCCGCTGGATGTCTCCGTTGGCGTCGCCGATGCTGAGGAGCCGCACGCCGGGGAACACGGATACCGCCATCTTCAGTCCTCTGGCGCGGAGAGAGAGAGAGACAGCAGCGGCGGCGGCGAAAGCTGGCCGAGCAAACGCAGCAGCCAAAGCAAGCAAGCAGGCGGCGCTGGGACCCTGCGGGGGGGTGGAGAACGCGGCCGCCTCGCTACTGCCTCCAGGTGGACGGACTGCGTAACTGCAGCACTGTTTTTTTTTTTTTGGCAAGGTCACAGTTATTATGATGAGCTGTTATTATCATAGTGCTACTTCATTGAATGCAAATAATATTGAACTATTATTCAAGTTTTGTTGCATGGTAGTAACATTCATTTTTCAGGCTATTGTGATGAGCGTTTGAACTGTTTTGCTATGAAGTGGGGAAAGATTCCAAACTATATTTAAAAATTGAATTGAAATGCGGGAAAACAAATCTCACTTTGGAAATTAATATTTGGAAATAACAAAGGCATACGTTAATCTCACTACTCAGGTATTCATAATGTAAAATTAATATCTACTTTAAACAAAGAACTGTGTCTGATTGTATCATAACGCATCGTACTTTACTGAATACTGTACTCATTCTGAATCCTGTCAAACCAAACCTAATTGTTCCATATTAAAATGTATTGTCCCTGTACTGTATAGCGCCCCATGTATCTAGATACAGGTATCTAGAGAAATGTGTTCCATAATTTGACAATAGCAAAGTTCATATACATGCATGTAAACAGACATACACATATACACATTAACATTATTATATTTTATATTTTAATATGAATTTTTGTTTTTAGCACTCAGCAGGTCATACAGGTAAAAACTTCCTTAGAATATGAGACATTTCAGACATTTGCGTTTTATAGTATTCATTTTGAGAAAAAAAAACATGAACAAGGTCTGATGTTGACAAGTAAACACAGTGTTTGGTATCATGTTAGTCAGAATTTTGAGGAATATGCTCATACCTTACTGTGTCTCTTGGAATATTAGTGCAGAACCATGCAAGATGAACAGGTAATTTGGGGAAATAGAAAATGGTATTTTATTAGTTTTCAAAACAGCTGTTCCAAACTAATTCATTCAAAAAGTACAGGTAGGCTGATGTGAGATTGTTTAACCCCACATATACACTACATTACAGTGTTAATAGTAAAAAGCAACAGCTTTCTCCATTTGACGTTGATTACTGAAACACAATCAAAATGACTGATTTTCCCATTTAATCAGGGACATTTGATACTGCGCCTGATCTTTTTTTTCTGATTTAGCATCATATAAAATATCTTAATACAATTTAAATGTAAATATGTGCTTATGTGTAGCTCCTTTGACAAGGCCGATAGTTTTTTTTTAGTATTTCATATTATGAAAGAAGAAATATAATCTGTACAAAGCTGCTTTGAGTATATGACACAACAGATGTGACAATAAAATTAATGCAACATTTCCTTCAAGTTGCAATGAGTAGCAGAGAACCCCATAAAACTTATATTAAACCAGACATTTAAGTATTATTATTATTATTATTATTAT